>JAXRKP010002056.1:27500-32500 GCA_037039925.1 Doris montereyensis
AGAGGAGAGAGAGAGAGAGAGAGAGAGAGAGAGAGAGAGAGAGAGAGAGAGAGAGAGAGAGAGAGAGAGAGAGAGAGAGAGAGAGAGAGACTATCATGAATCATTCAGATTTGACTTCTGATCTCTTGGTTCTTAGTCGTCCGTTGACTTAGAAACTAAATGAACGCCTTTGGAGGTAGTGATATACCTACATATCGGGTTTGCAGCTGATATAAGAAATATCTCTAGAATATGGATCTAGATCTAACGGTATTTTTTGGATTGTTGTTCTCTTGACCTGAATTTGGCTTTTATCTTAGATCTTCCGCACCATAGTTGTTATCTCCTGGTCTTGCTGATGTCGTCGCGCCATCCCTGCATTTCTTCCAGACCTACCAAAAATTCTAATTTTATTGCTTTGGCGTGATGCCATGGAAAAACGTCAGTAAATTACAAAGGTCAGATATGAGTGAAAGGCATGCCTTTGATACTAACCTTTAAATTCAGATTGAACAATTTCAGTTGTTGAGTTGAGATCAATATATCTAGATCTATTCTAGGCCTAGATGTGAAATGCGAACAGACGATGAGGATGAAAGGCATGATGAGAGAACACGCATAGAAGGAATATGGGTGCAGAGATCAGGTGGAAAGACAAGATTTGGTGTACAATAGTAAAAAAAAAAAGTTGTCTCAGGACACATGTGTCTGGAATCATACACACACACAATATGTGTAAACAAAACAAAACAAAAAAGAAAAAAAAAAAGAATAATAGAATTACTGGTGGCGTCATAATTAGTATAGCTAACTATATCGAAACTTCCATCAAAGTTGTTTTTTTACGATTTTAATAAGAGGACAACGCTATCGATTGTAATGTAGCCACACTTGATACGTTGTGATAGTCCCAAACCCATTAAATACAGAGGGAAAATATGGTGTTTACAGTTTGAAGGTGAGCCCGATAATGGCTTTGTCGCATGCGTTAATGGGACTACTTCTCACTACTCTCACTACTCGATGTCAGTTCAAATATGAATATATACATAATAATTAATAATTATGTGTACAAATATCTTTTAATTATTCTCAGGTTTTGATTAGAATTTGAAATATTTATTCCACCGTTCTGAGAGAGGAGAAGAGAGAGAGAGAGAGAGAGAGAGAGAGAGAGAGAGAGAGAGAGAGAGAGAGAGAGAGAGAGAGAGAGAGAGAGAGAGAGAGAGAGAGAGAGAGAGAGAGAGAGAGAGAGAGAGAGAGAGAGAGAGAGAGAGAGAGTGGAGGGAATGAAGGAGGAACAGCAATTACAGAGCTTTATTCCCAACAAGAATGGATTATATACACTGATATATCTGCCACAGATGTAATCAAAGATGGAGGTTGTGGAATTTAATAGTCTGGCCAGATGGAAATCACACTAGACATTATATCCTATCAGGCAACATCTGCACTAACTATAAAGTAGAAGTAGTTGCAATTGAGGAAGTCACAAGACTACCGTTAGACGAAATTGACATCTCACAAAGAGCAGTTTTCTCACTGATGCCAAACCCATACTACAGGCGCTAAATACAACCAATGGAAGCCAGCTAGATCATCTTTCACATTTCTTCACCAGCTATGTCAGTCAACACAATGCACCATAAACTCGCAAAACATTTTTTCGAGAAGGCCCTAGGAGTCTCTGCCATTGACCTTCGAAGAAAGAAGACAATCATCAAGGCAGCTGTCTGCAATCAGTAGGAGAAAATCATAGCAGCTATAACCCCAAAGACCCCATTCCCCAACTTGACAGAGAGTCTCAGGCCACACTATTCAGACTCAGGACTGGGCAAAATCGTCCATGCCTGGGGGCTGGGGAATCAGGGAGTGTGTGAGTGTGGAGCATCTCACCAGAACACTGGACATATTCTCCAGCAGTTAGCGCTTCACCGAGGCGTGCTTAGATTTTCCAACGAGGTAAGCTCGCCTCGCGCTTCACACATCAGAGAGATTAGCGATATGGCCGGGCAAGGCACCTCTGCAAGAAAAGCTATGCGGCCCTATGGAGAGTCTGTACGGGACTATGCACTTAATGGAGACAGTCTGCATCCTGATCCGCACCCATCTCGCTTTCAGAGAAATTGAAAAAGAAGAAATAGAAGAAGAAAAGAAGAGAGAGAGAGAGAGAGAGAGAGAGAGAGAGAGTTTCCAGAGAGAGAGAGACAGACAGACAGACAGAACAGACAGAGAGACAGACAGACAGACAGACAGATAGACAGAGGGGGGGCGCATGATAAGAGCCAGGCAGATAGACAGACAGCTAGACAGAAATACATACTGATAGATATTCCAAGATATGAATCCAGAGATGGACAGGCTATCAACTAACAGAGAAACACAAGGACAAACAGACAAAGATATAGCGTAAGCGACAAGGATTAATAAAGAGACAGCCAGGCAATCATACCGATAAAAAAAAAGACAGCGGGGTAATGGGAATCATGACCTAGGTGCGGGCCCTGTCACCGAGTTAAAGGTTCAATTATTATTATTATTATTTATTATTATTATTATTATTATTATTATTATTATTATTATTATTATTATTATTATTATTATTTATTATTATTTTATTATTATTATTATTATATTTATTATTATTATTATTATTATTATTATTATTATTATTATTATTATTATTATTATTATTATTATTATCATTATTATTACTATTATTATTATTAGTAGTAGTATTAGTAGTATTATTATTACTATTATTATTATTATTATTACATCTACTGTTGAGTATTATTATCATCAAATTTCGCTGATTTTCAAGGAGGCAACCAAACGTTTTGAAATTATTTTTTATTTCATGGATTACGTCCCCTTGAAATGAAACTGCACGTGGTTGCCATAAAAGCTGCGAAGATGGGAAATAACAGAACTAAACAGGAGGACGAACCTTTCTTTTTTGCATTTGTTTGTTTTGTTTTACCTCTCTCTATCGTCGTGAATTCGTAATTTGTTGTTGGTGATGAATAATAATATTTCTGGATTTTTTATTTAGCTGGTTTTGCATAAACAATTGACAGCTCACCCATGTTCCATTCAATTCCGTCTTAAAATTTCGTCACAATGTAGAGAAACTGAATGGCGTTGACAAATGAAGAAAATAATTATTGACCTTAATATATATAGAGAACAAGTAGAAGCCAACACTATGAAGAGCGCCTTGGGGAAGGACACGTGTCAATAATGTACCATTGGCAAAGAAGTAGGAAAAGAAGGCATATCTCACCTTCAACTTCAAGGATTCGTGCACCTATCAAAAAAAGTTCGCCTTACAGGACTCAAGGAGGTGAACTCAAGGGCGCACTGGAAACAAGCCAGAGGCTCAGACAGGAGAACAAGACTTACTGTAGTCAAGACAACAACGTCTTATATACGACACGTGTGGAATCCCCAAAGGAGGCGAAAAGGGAGGTGGAGCAAATCCATCCCACCTAACCGCAATACAAGTCGCAAAGAGACCAGGGGTAAAGAGGCAGACTTAGACAACCCAGAGGTCGAAAAAGCAAAACTTTACACTAAAAAAAAGATAGACCTATACAAGACAAAGCTAATCGCATACAGAGCGAGGCACAACCTATGCATGGTAAAGTACGCAGAGGTGGCTTGAAGCCATTCCAACAGAATATACTGGAAGACCTAAAGGGAGTCCCAAGTGACCGAAAGGTGACCTGGATAGTGGATGAAAAGAATAATTCAGGAAAGTCATTCCTGGCAAACTACCTACTGTCACACATGAACGCAGCATGCTTTAACGGAACAGCGAGGGATTTCGACATAGCCTATGACTATAACGGAGAAGGGATCGTCATACTTGATTATGAACGCTTACAGAACGATTCCATTACACCATAATGGAACAAATAAAGAATGGAGCTCTATTCAGCTCAAAGTACGAGAACAAAGGAAGATGTTCGCATGTCCGCACATCATAGTATTCAGCAACATAGAACCATTTCAAGAAATGGTGTCTGAAGACAGATGGGATATAAGAAGAATCAAAAACGATGTTTTTCCAATAAAGTACAATTTTATTGAAATCAAACCTCACTTGTAGCCTTGTCCTTGTCGGAGTCCTCTGAAGTAATAGACTTGAGTGAACTCGTAGTCAACAGTGAATCCGGCAGGGTCTGTAGGGAGTCGGGCGGGCAGGGCCCTCAACGCCGACCTGGACACCTTTCGTAGACGAAAACCCAGGAGCGTAGTTAACATCAAGCCAAGCCTTGTTTACACTTCAAGGCGAACTGGTAGGCACTCTTGAGGTGGTGGAGCGGTTCAGGGTCGAATTATGGGCGGACAGAGACAGATTGGATCTCTGGAAAGGTTTAAAGACTCTCCACTTGGTGTTTAGATTAGCCCTGAAGGCATCGATGCCATTAAAGGACTTGGTCCGAATATCAGGATCATAAAAAGTACAAATATTTTATGAAGAGAATCTGAAAATGTTAGCAAAGCAACGGATGCAGGGTCGGTTTTAAGGGGAATCATCTGTCTCATGAATAACCATGTCGGCCTAGCGAATAAAGAACTTGTAGTAGAAGGCCACATCCGCACCTCATCAAAGAGGGTAGCAACAGAGGTATATCCAGGGATTTTCGGAAGGGTGTCCTAAGAGGAGTAACAGGTGTGCTGCGCAAATTCATTTCCAGGAGCAGTATTCTTGGGAGGTTCAAAACTCCCTTGCTTCCTAATAACAAGCTTGATAACATGCTTCGAATTAAGGCCCTGCGGGGGCGTCGTATAGGGCGCTTACAGCGAAATCGTGTACGTCTGGAGAAAACGTGCCTTAAACGTCGAGTGCGGCGTCTAAGAGTTCTACTAGCATGTCCAAAGGACAAGTGCTTTGAAAACCAGGAAGCCATCAAAACAAGTACAACCAATAAATGAAACATTATGATTCATACTAATAATATTATAACACGGAATTGGATCCTCAGCTAAATCTCAACCATTGAATCTATATT
>JAXRKP010002056.1:37500-45000 GCA_037039925.1 Doris montereyensis
GAATTAATTTGATCAGACTGTTTCTAATATGTATCAGCTTCTGTTTTTTCTGCATCGAGAGACCAAATGAAACCCTAAACTGCAAAAAATCTTTGCACCACTTCTTTTTGGTCTCCCCTTCTGAAAGATTGAGAAAGCCACAGAGTGTTAAAAAATCCAATCACTGTGCTTCACAACTGCTCTCCAATTGCTGCTCCTGCTGGCTGCTCTGCTGTGAAGCTGCTGCTGCTTGCTGCTGCTGAAATTGCTCCCATTCTGCTGCTACAAATGCTGCTGCTGCATTGATTCTAGACCTAAATACCTAACTGAAGCTGCTGCTGCTGCTACGCCAAAGACTGCTGCTCTGCTGCTGCTGCTGCTGCTGCTGCTGCTGCTGCTCCAATGACAATTTTAGAACTTCACTGCTGCTGTTTCTGCTGCTCCACTGCGACTACTACATGGCGAACGAGCTAACTGCTACACTGCTAATTTTGCGGCTGCTGCTGCTACTGCTGCTGCTTGCTGGAACAGTCTGCTGCTGCTGAGAGACCAAATCAAAGGAAACTAACAAAATCTTCCTCTACTGCTGCTGCTGCTCAACTGCTGCTGCTGCTGCTGAAACACTGCTGCTGCTGCTGCTGCTGCAACCAAACTGCTGCTACATGCATTGTTACTAACTGGTACTGCTGCTGCTGCCATTATCTGCTGTTGTAACTACTACTGCTACTGCTGCTGCTGCTGCTGCTACTACAACAACTGCTGCTACTACTACTACTACTACTACTACTACTACTACTACTACTACTACTACTACTACAACTACTACTACTACTACTACTACTGCTGCTGCTGCTGCTGCTGCTGCTGCTGCTGCTGCTGCTGCTGCTGCACTGCTGCTGCTGCTGCTGCCAGGAACTGCACTGCTACTAAATTGTTACAATACTACTACCTGCTGCTGCTGCTGCTACTGCTACTGCTGGACTGCTGCTGCTGCTACCAAACACATACACGCAGACACTGCTACACACACACTACCAGCTTTGCTGCTGCTGCACCATCACTTCTCTGCTAGGGCCTTACTCACTGCTCTGCTGCTGCTGCTGCTTGCTCTGCTGCCGCAAGCTGACTGCTCTACTACTGCTGCTGCTGCTGCTACTACTAACTACTACTGCTACTGCTCTACTGCTGCTGGTGCCCTCTGGCATTATGGGAACCAAGACTAGCTGCTGCTGCTACTGCTACTACTGCTACTGCTGCTGCTGCTGCGGATTGCTGCTGCTGCTGCTGCTAAAAGTCGCTGGTATTCTCTTCTTTGCATGCTACTGCAAAATGCTGCTGCTGCTTGCTTACTACTAGCTGCTAGGCTACTACAACTCTAGTACTCCATCTTCGAACTGGCTGCTGGCTGCATGCTGTGCTGCTGCTGCTGCTGCTGCTGCCTGCTGCTGCTACTGATCGCTGCTGCTGCTGCGAATTCTATTTTTATCAAGATCCTCTACTACACTCTAGACTACTGCCACTAAGACCAGCTCTACTGTGCTGTGCTGCTGCTGCTGCTACTACTACTACTACTGCTACTGCTACTACTACTACTACTACTACTACTACTACTATTACTACTACTACTACACGCTACTATTAATGCTGTGTACTGCTACTGCTACTGCTGCTGCTGCTCTGCTACTGCTACTACTACTCTACTCTACTACTGCTGCTACTACTGCTCTGCTCTGCTGCTGCTGCTGCTGCTGCAGTTACTACTTCTACTCTACTGCTCTCTACTACTCTACTACTCTCTCTCTCTCTCTCTACTACTCTCCTACTCACTCTCATTACTCTACTACTACTACTACTACTCTACTACTCTACTACTCTGCTACTACTACTACTACTACTCTATTACTACTACTACGCTACTACTGCTACTACTACTACTACTACTACCTACTCAGGGGCTTTCTACTACTGTGCTACTGCCAGGATTCTCTGCTACTCTACCCTAATACTCTACTGCTACTTCTTCTTCTACTATTACTACTGCTACTGCTCTAATATTGCTACTACTCTCTACTCTCTACTACTCTACTACTTCTACTACTACTACTACTCTACTAATAGCCACTACCACTACCACTACCACTACCACTACCACTCTACTACTACTACTACTAACACTACTACTACAACTACTACTACTACTCTACTACTACTACTACTACTCTCTCTCAATCTAGTACTACTACCTACTACTCTGCTACTATCATGACTGACTACTTTCTAGAAACTCTCTCTCTGTCTGCCCTCTCTGTCTCTCTAGTTACTACTACTCTCTACTCTCTACTCTACTACTCTACCACTACTCTACTACTACTACTCTCTCTACCAATCTCTACCATCTTCGAACTTCTCTCTCCCTACTACTCTACTAATCTCTCTCTCTACTACTCTCTACTACTACTCTACTACTACTACAACTGATTACTACTACCTCTACTCTATTACTACTACTCTCTCTGTCTGTCTCTCTGTCTCTCTACTACTACTACTTTCTCTCATTCTACTACTACTACTCTCTACTCTCTCTCATCCTCTCTACTCTCTCTCTCTCTACTCTATTATTATTACTACTCTCTCTCTACTACTACTCTCTCTCTGCCCACTACTACTACTCTCTCTCTCTACTACTCTCTCTCTCTCTCTCTTGGTTTTCTGCCAGGAACCACCTGTAAATTGTTCTACACCTTCTCTCTCTGTCTCTCTGTCTCTCTCTGTCTCTCTCTCTCTAGAAACTCCTTGTGGTCTCTCTCGATCAAGATCTAACTCTCGGAATAGAATGTCTTTGCTCCCTCAGGCCCAATCTGTCTCTCTCTGTCTGTCTCTCTATTTTTATCAAGATCCTCTGCTCTCTCTCTCTCTGTCTGTCTGTCTGTCTGTCTCTCTCTCTCTCTCTCTTTCTCTCTCTCTCTCTCTCTCTCTCTGTCTCTCTCTCTCTCTGTCTCTGTCTCTCTCTCTCTGTCTGTCTGTCCTCTCTCTCTCTCTCTCTCTCTCTCTCTCTCTCTCTCTCTCTCTCTGTCTCTCTCTCTGTCTCTCTCTCTCTCTCTCTCTCTCTCTCTCTCTGTCTCTCTCTCTCTCTCTCTGTCTGTCTCTGTCTCTCTCTGTCTCTCTCTCTCTCTCTCTCTCTCTCCCTCTCTCTCTCTCTCTCTCTCTCTCTCTCTCTCTCTCTCTCTCTCTCTCTCTCTCTCTCTCTCTCTCTCTCTCTCTCTCTCTCTCTCTCTCTCTCACACTCTCACACTCACTGTTCAGAAGTTTGTGGAGGTGTTATAACATTGCACATTGTACAACATCGTGTTTTATGATTTATATCAGTTGTCTGAAAGTATGATATTATGACAGTATTTTATTGTCTCTCCACTTCTCACACACTGAAGTTTGTGGAGGTGTTATAACATTGCACATTGTACAACATCGTGTTTTCTCCCCACTCTGAAAGTATGATATTATGACACTGCTGCTGTCTATTACATCCAGATTATTTTTATATAACGATTCAGATATGTGTCATATTTGTGTTCATGTAATTTCGCTCTCTTTGCTTTTGACGTTCACTGTTGAATATTCCTCAATGGTACTTATGGTGTTTGGAATGTTAAGTGTATGAGTTTTTTTTGTTTTTGTTATCGTTGGGGTTTTCGTTTGTTTTTTTGTTTTGTTTTTGGTAATTTTTTCTTACCTTCCATTTGCTAGGCAATGTTTGTTGTTGTTTTTCTTGACCGAGAGGAGATTTCGATTTCTCGATTACTTACCAAAATAGAGATCAAGAAAACTTTATAAAGTGCTCAGGTTCTTCTGATTGAAATTCAGACATAACAAAAACATCAAATAACATAATATCACAGTAAGCTAAAACTACGGAGCACAAGTCACACACCATGCTGTAAACCTCGCACTTTTCGTTTGGTTCAATTTCGTTCGCAAATTCTTTTCGGAAAACGTGACAGTTGCAAAAATTACTCGGGCAAATTTGGGGACATATAACATCCCCCGGGCAAATTTGGGAAACGTGACATCCCTCAGGCCCATTTTGGGAAACGTGACATCCCTCGGGCAAATTGTGGGAAACGTGACATGCCTCGGGCAAGTTTGGGGAAACGTGACATCCCCCGGCAAATTTTGGGAAACATCCCTCGCGAAAATTTTAGGAAATGTGACATCCCTTGCGAAAATTTTGGGAAATGTGACATCCCTTTTTCCCGTCAGATTTCTTTTTCCTTATGAATTTCAATCGGGATCTAAATCAGGATTTCAATGATTATCAGAGACACGGACGGGCGTCAATAACTGCACAAAGAGACACATAACAAACATGGGTCGTTTGAGTTTCGGGTTTGACACTTTGTGACAGTCCAACTCATGATCCCGTGTTGTAAATTGCCATGTATCCCATAACAGATGACGTCATTGTGCTACCTTTAACAGTATATGAAAATGAAGAAACTATTCGGTTACATTAGCGAAAAGTTCGCCCCGACCCTTTCACCATTCAATCACCCACAATTTGGAAAGGATCACTTTTCGTATATAATAGGAAATTTTGTTGTCCCATGAATAAATTATAAATAAATGAGCTTTCTTTGCGCGCATATCTTTTCACATCCCTGAAGCTTAATCCATTGAATCCATACATATTCATCCATTCGGACTATTGCATTGTACCCGAATGCATTTGTTATTCTACTCTTTACAACAACAATTTGACAATGGAACTCGAATGCAATTTGCGTCATAAGGCATGTGATGGAGTAACATCATACGCACCACGCTGACTTCCTGTCACATGAAACGACATTAGTTGACGAGATCAACACAATACCGTGCAATTTTCTCTTTAGCGTTACCAGTATGGTAAAATCGTACCTTTTGAAAAGGCTCAGACATTTTTCAGACACTCGACAATAACATTATAGATAATATTAGGCGTGTCACATTTTTCAAACATTTTCAAAGGGAAAGTACAATGAGACAAAAGGGGCATGTCGAAGGCGACGTATAACATGAAATACGTTTTGAAGGCCGGGCAGTGGACAGGTAAGCACTCATGTACGGGAGTAGATGATCCCGCCTCATCGAGCCTCCTGCTGCCTTGCAGGTCGGTCTTGGCTGACCAAAGTCTAAGGAAGTTAATCCTGACAGAAAACAACATGGTGACTTGCATGTCGATCTTGACTGACTAAAGGCTAAGGGAGTTAACCCTGACAGAAAATAACAACATGCTGCCTTGCAGGCTGGTCTTAAATGACCAAAGGCTAAGGGACTTACTGACAGAAAATAACAAGGCCTGGTAGAGGGCCTCAAGGTGGCAGCCCCACCATCTACCTAGGGTACAGTGGGCTAATCCTCTGCTTATCCAAAACTTAACTGATACAGAGAAATAAATATAATATACCCAGCTTGACCTTACAACGACAAAAATGGAAACGAACACTGACTGTGATTTTTGGAAAATGGAACGTTAAGGCAATAAATGAAAAAAAGAGTTAGAATTAGTTGAAGATATTTTGGCCATTACAGAAACAAAGAAAAAAGGACAAGAAATAGAACATGTAGGACCGAATCATATTTTAATCTTCTCAGGAGTAGATGTCAAAGATAGAGCTAGAGCAGGAGTAGGTCTCCTAGTACATAAAAGACATGAAAGCTACTAAAAAGTTGGAAATTTATAAGTCCACCGCTATTAAAGGTAAATATTAAACCAAAAGGAAGAGAATTTTAATTATTGATAGCTTATGAACCAAACGAAGACACAACTACAGAAGAAAAAGATACCTTCGAAAACGATTTACAAATAGCTGCAGAGAATCTTAAACACAAACAGGAACTGATGGTTTTAGGAGATTTAAACGCTAGAGTAGGCAACAATATAGAAAAATCAGGACGAGTAATAGGTAAAGAAGGAGAGACAACAACTTCTCCAAAAGAGAGACTAATATATATTTGCCTAAGAATAACATGAAAATAGCCAACACCCTTTTTCCTCATAAAGATATTCCAGAAATATACAAGAGTAAATGAAGATAGGTGTGAAAAGTCAAGGATAGCCTACATAATAGTTAGCAGCTCCCCTTTTTTTTACAGTACTTTGGATGCAAGAGTAAGCAGAGGAGCAGAAATATTTAGTGATCATCAGCTAGTGATTGCCAAAATGAGATTACTAACTGAAGAAAACAATCAGAAAAGGAAAAGAAGAAAGCTACTAAACTCAAAATAGAGGAACTAAATAAACCAATAGTAAAAGAGATAAACCAATCTAAGATAAAAAAGAGTTATCAGTGAAAGGCAGATAGATCTGAATGATAGCACAATAGAAGAAAAGTGGCAAATGTATAAAGAAACACTCCTCAGTTCTACTGAAGAGGTCTGTGGTAAAAAACAAATTAAAGGAGATAGGAAAAGAACAGCATGGTGGAATGAGAATGTCAAAACTAAGATCAAAGAAAAGAAGGATGCCTGGAAGAAATACTTGCAAACAAAGATAGGATAGATTACGTGAATAAAAGAACTATCGCCAAAGAGGAAGTGAGGAAAGCAAAACAGGAACAATGGGGAGAGTTTGGACAAAGACTTCTAGAAAGCTATCCAGGAAATCAAAAGCTGTTTTGGGGGCAATGGAGCATGAGAAAGACCAAAGCATGCCCAATACGACAAATTAAGAATGCCAAAGGAGAAATAATGAAAGAAGACAGCCAAATCATGGAAACGTGGAAAAGTATTTTCAATTATTACATAATTCCTCCAGAATATATGAAACAAGGAGTAAAGATCAATTAGTAAGAGTAATAAGTAATCCAGAGGAGACATCTGAAGATATAGATATATCAATGGAACGGAAGAACTCCAAACAGCTATAAGAACAGTGACATTAGGAAAGGCCCACAGGAGCAGATCAAGTTTATCCAGAAATGATTAAAAACCAAGGGAGAGAGGCAGACAAACTACTACATGCAATATGCCAACAAGCATGGAAGTCCAAACAGGTGCCAGACGACTGGAGAAAGGGAACAGTAGTACCAATATACAAGAAAGGATCAACTATGGAATGCTCCAACTATAGAGGGA
The DNA here is from genome assembly GCA_037039925.1 of Doris montereyensis. Classification (NCBI taxonomy): domain Eukaryota; kingdom Metazoa; phylum Mollusca; class Gastropoda; order Nudibranchia; family Dorididae; genus Doris; species Doris montereyensis. The sequence goes on from JAXRKP010002056.1 coordinate 44,593, forward strand.
TATCACTACTTAGCGTTCCAGGAAAAGTATATGTCAGGATACTGGAAATGAGACTAAGGTAAAGAGTAGAGGATCAAATTGAAGAACATCAGAGTTGATTTAGACCAGGAAGAAGTGTACAAGACCATATATTTACAATTAGACAAATACTAGAAAAATTCCTTGAGAGAAACATTGACTTGCACCTGTGTTTTATAGATCTCAAAAAGGTATTTGACACTGTGAGGAGGGGCGAACTATGGCATTCCTTAAAAAACACAATGTAGAGCAAAATTTAATAGAAGCCATTAAAAGTTTTTACAATAAACCAACATGTGCAGTGAGAGTAGCTGGAAACATATCTGCAGAATTTAATATAGATATAGGAGTAAGACAGGGTTGTATCCGTCAGGTCTCTTTTGTTTATCA
>JAXRKP010002056.1:50000-72605 GCA_037039925.1 Doris montereyensis
ACAAAAAACAAAATAAAAATGCCAATCTCCATTTTACTACTAGGTCTGTAAAGAAATAAAAATAACTTGTCTCCTTCCTTCCAATTTCATCCACACCGTTAAAGTATACTAGGTCTGTAAAAGAAATAAAAAATAACCCCCCCTCATCTGTCTCCTTTTCCATCCACAAAAGATAAATTGAATAACAAAACAGCATTCATAGACAAAGAGAAAGAGTGTGTTGAGGGTAGAAATGTGATAGAATAGATAGATAGAGAGAGAGAGAGAGAGAGAGAGAGAGAGAGAGAGAGAGAGAGAGAGAGAGAGAGAGAGAGAGAGAGAGAGAGAGAGAGAGAGAGAGAGAGAGAGAGAGAGAGAGAGAGAGAGGGAGGGAAAGAGAGGGCGAGAGGAGGAGAGACAGACAGACAGACAGACAGATAGACAGAGACAGAGACAGAGACACGGACAGAGACGGAGACAGAGACATCCAGAGAGAGAGAGAGACAGAGACTAGTGTCAGAGAGAGAGTTGACAGAGACAGATGAAATGACTACCACTATTACCAGCAGCCACCACTACCACCTACAACAGCAGCAAACAACAAAATGATACGAAGTAGTTCATTAGATATTTATCATATGTTTAGTGTGTGATATCGACATCAATGCTGGATTTTTCAGCTAACATCTTTGGATTTTCGAATTTATTATTCGTTCTCTTATTTCGTTAATACCCTATAGAATAAATTTGCATAATATATAATATTATCAATATTATACTATTTCAGTCAATAAAAATGGTTCACAATACCACTCTTAAGGCTTTTCGTATACTCAAATGAGGGTTTTGTGAGAAGACTTTTCATCATAATCAGAACATGGTTTAGCTTTTATCTTGACCTTACTTCTTTTTCTTAATCCGAGCATCCCTAGGGTTTGTTCTACCAGTACAAGTCCCCCTTTACATGGTGATAAAACGCCTTGGCGTCTTCATTCCAAGAGCATAGTAGGCGGAAGCCCCGGACATATTACAATCTAGTGTAACAGTCTCATATGGTGGTTACAGTGAAATGTATTAGCTACTCCGCCTCTAGTGTCAGTCTGTTGGGGTGAAATGTATTAGCTACTCCGCCTCTAGTGTCAGTCTGTTGGGGTGAAATGTATTAGCTACTCTGCCTCTAGTGTCAGTCTGTTGGGGTGAAATGTATTAGCTACTCTGCCTCTAGTGTCAGTCTGTTGGGGTGAAATGTATTAGTACTCCCCTCTAGTGTCAGTCTGTTGCAGTGAAATGAGCTACTCCGCCTCTAGTGTCAGTCTGTTGGGGTGAAATGTATCAGGTACTAGTGTCAGTCTGTTGGGGTGAAATGTATTAGGTACTCGGCCTCTAGTGTCAGTCTGTTGGAGTGAAAATGTACTCTGCCTCTAGTGTGCTACTCTGTTTCTAGTGTCAGTCTGTTGGGGTGAAATGTGGGGTGAAATGTATTAGCTACTCCGCCTCTAGTGTCAGTCTGTTGGGGTGATATATATCAGGTATTCCGCCTCTAGTATCAGTCTTTTGGGGTGAAATGTATCAGGTACTCCGCCTCTAGTGTCAGTCTGTTGGGGTGAAATGTATTAGGTACTCCATCTCTAGTGTCAGTCTGTTGGGGTGATATATATCAGGTATTCCGCCTCTAGTGTCAGTCTTTTGGGGTGAAATGTATCAGGTACCGCCTCTAGTGTCAGTCTGTTGGGGTGAAATGTATTATAACTACCCCGCCTCTAGTGTCAGTCTGTTGGGGTGAAATGTATTATAACTACCCCGCCTCTAGTGTCAGTCTGTTGGGGTGAAATGTATTATAACTACCCTGCCTCTAGTGTCAGTCTGTTGGGGTGAAATGTATATCAACTACTCCGCCTCTAGTGTCAGTCTGTTGGGGTGAAATATATTAGCTACACCGCCTCTAGTGTCAGCCTGTTTTTGGGAGAAATGTATTATAACTACTCTATCACTAGTGTCAGCCTGTTTTTGGGAGAAATGTATTTAACTACTCTTATCACTAGTGTCAGCCTGTTTTTGGGAGAAATGTATTATAAATACTCTATCACTAGTGTCAGCCTGTTTTTGGGAGAAATGTATTATAACTACTCTATCACTAGTGTCAGCCTGTTTTGGGAGAAATGTATTATAAATACTGGTTAGTGTCATCTGGGAGAAATGTATCTAGTATGTTGGGGTAAAATGTATCAGGTACTCCGCCTCTAGTGTCAATCTCTTCGGCTGAAATGTATCAGGTACTCCATCTCTAGTGGCAGTCTGTTGGGGTGAAATGTATCAGGTACTCCGTCTCCAGTCTGTTTGAAAGTGGTCAGTGTCTGTTGGGGTGAAATGTATCAGGTGATCCGTCTCTAGTGTCAGTCTGTTGGGATGAAATGTATCAGGTACTCCGTCTTTAGTGTTATTCTGTTGGGGTGAAATGTATCAGGTACTCCGTCTTTAGTGTCAGTCTGTTGGGGTGAAATGTATCAGATACTCCGTCCTCTAGTGTCAGTCTGTTGGGGTGAAATGTATCAGGTACTCCGTCTCTAGTGCCAGTCTGCTGGTGTGAAATGTATCAGGTACTCCGCCTCTAGTGTTATTCTGTTGGGGTGAAATGTATCAGGTACTCCATCTCTAGTGTCAGTCTGTTGGGGTGAAATGTATTAGGTACTCTGTTTCTAGTGTCAATCTGTTGAGGTGAAATGTATCAGGTTCTCCGTTTCTAGTGTCAATCTGATGGGTGAAATGTATCAGATACTCCGTCTCTCAGTGTGTTGGGGTGTCAGTGTGTTGGGGTGAAATGTATCAGGTACTCCGTCTCTAGTGTCAGTCTGTTGGGGTGAAATGTATCAGGTACTCTAGTGCCTCTAGTGTCAGTCTGTTGGGGTGAAATGTATTAGCTACTCTGCCTCTAGTGTCAGTCTGTTGGGGTGAAATGTATTAGCTAGTGTCTGTCTGCTTGGAGTGAAATGTATTGCCTTCTAGTGTCAGTCTGTTGGGTTAAAATGTATTAGGTACTCTGCCTTCTAGTGTCAGTCTGTTGGGTTGAAATGTATCAGCTACTCTGCTTCTAGTGTCAGTCTGTTGGGATGAAATATATTAGCTACTCCGCCTCTAGTGTCAGCTCTTTTGGGTGAAATGTATTAGCTACTCTGCCTCTAGTGTCAGTTTCTTGGGGTGAAATGTATTAGCTACTCCAGCCTCTAGTGTCAGTCTTTTGGGGTGAAATGTATTAGCTGATCTGCCTCTAGTGTCAGTCTGTTGGGGTGAAATGTATTCAACTACTCCGCTTCTAGTGTCAGTCTGTTGGGCTAAAATGTATCCGGTACTCCGCCTCTAGTGTCAGTCTGTTTGGGTGAAATGTATCAGGTACTCCGCCTCTAGTGTCATTCTGTTGGGGTGAAATGTATCTAGGTACTCAGCCTCTATTGTTATTCTGTTGGGGTGAAATGTATCAGGTACTCCGCCTCTATTGTTATTCTGTTGGGGTGAAATGTATCAGGTACTCTATCTCTATTGTTATTCTGTTGGGGTGAAATGTATGAGGTACTCCGCCTCTATTGTTATTCTGTTGGGGTGAAATGTATCAGGTACTCCGTCTCTAGTGTTATTCTGTTTGGGTAAAATGTATCTGGTACTCCTCTATCTCTAGTGTCATTCTGTTTGGGAGAAATGTATCTGGTACTCCGCCTCTAGTGTCAGTTTGTTGGGGTAAAATGTATCAGGTACTCCGCCTCTAGTGTCAGTCTGTTGGGGTGAAAATGTATCAGGTACTCCATCTCTAGTGTCAGTCTGTTGGGGTGAAATGTATCAGGTACTCCGTCTCTAGTGTCAGTCTGTTTGGGTGAAATGTATCAGGTACTCCGTCTCTAGTGTCAGTCTGTTGGGGTGAAATGTATCAGGTACTCCGCCTCTATTGTTATTCTGTTGGGGTGAAATGTATCAGGTACTCCGCCTCTATTGTTATTCTGTTGGGGTGAAATGTATCAGGTACTCCGTCTCTAGTGTCAGTCTGTTGGGGTGAAATGTATCAGGTACTCCGTCTCTAGTGTCATTCTGTTGGGGTGAAATGTATCAGGTACTCCGTTTGTATTGTTATTCTGTTGGGGTGAAATGTATCAGGTACTCCGTCATTTGGTGTCAGTCTGTTTGGGTGAAATGTATCAGGTACTCCGTGTCTAGTGTTATTCTGTTGGGGTGAAATGTATCAGGTACTCCGTCTCTAGTGTCAGTCTGTTGGGGTGAAATGTATCAGGTACTTGCCTTTAGTGTTATTCTGTTGGGTGAAATGTATCAGGTGCTCTGCCTCTAGTGTCAGTCTGTTGGGGTGAAATGTATTCAGCTACTCTGTTTCTAGTGTCAGTCTGTTGGGGTGAAATGTATTAGGTTCTCCGTTTCTAGTGTCAATCTTTTGGGGTGAAATGTATTAGCTACTCCTGCCTCTAGTGTCAGTTTTCTTGGGGTGAAATGTATTAGCTACTTGCCTCTAGTGTCAGTCTGTTGGGGTGAACCAGTATTAGCTGACTCTGCCTCTAGTGTCAGTCTGAGTTGAAATGTACCCTTGCCAGGGCGTCTAGAATGTCAGTCTGTTGGGCTGAAAAGCTGAGTTAGCTACTCCTTGCCTCTAGTGTCAATGTAGTTTACACACAAGAGTGAAAAATGTAAATAGGCTACTTGCCTTTAGTCAGTCTGTTGGGGTAGAATGTAGTTTACTACTCTGCCTTTAGTGTGAGTCTGTTTGGGGTGAAAATACTACTCTGCTCAGTGTCAGTCTGTTTCGGTGAAATGTATCAGGTAATCCGCCTCTAGTGTCAGCTACTGATTGAACTAAATGTCAGGTAAGCTCTTTTGTGAAAATGGCGAAACTACCGACTACGCCTCAAGCTATCAGTAATGTTTTTGTTGTTTATGGTAGAGGCCTCTAGTGTCAGTCTGTTGGGGTGAAATGTATCAGCTGATCTGCCTCTATGTGTCAGTCTGTTTGGGAAATGTATCAGGTACTCCGGCTGTCAGTCTGTTGGGCTGAAATGTATGGGTACTCCGCCTTGTGTTCTGTTTGGGGAAATGTATCAGGTACTCCGCCAATTATTCATAACGCACTAGCCTTAGGGTTTGTAAAAAATGCGTCAGACTAGCGTCTTGTTCTGTTGGGGTGAAATGTATCAGGTACTCCGCCTCTATGGTTATTCTGTTGGGGTGAAATGGCCTTGTAAGGAGCTCTATTGTTATTCTGTTTGGGTGAAATGTTCAGGTCTTCGCCTCTATTGTTGCGTCTGTATGGGTGAAATGTAGTGAGGTACTCCGCCTCTCGTGTTATTCTGTTTACATCATGTTTGCAACTCCGACCTCATATTGTTTATTCTGTTGGGGTAAAATGTATCTGGTACTCCGCTCTAGTGTCATCTGTTGTAAAATGTATCAGGTAATCCAGCCTCTATTGTGTCACTGTTGGGGTAAAATGTATCAATACTCCGTAATTTTGTCAGTCTGTTCAGAAAATTATCAGTCCAAATCTCTACTGTTGATTCTGTTTGGGTGAAATGTATAATACTATGGCCTCTAGTGTTATTCTGTTTGGGTGAAATTTATTGAACAGCGTTGAAGAAAAGCAGAAATGTAAAACGACGGATCCACCTCCATTATGTTATTCTGTTGGGTGAAAAAACTCCCCTCTATTTTATTCTGTCTTGATGAAATCTAAACTCCGTCTCTAGTGATATTTGTATGGTGAAATAAATACATTGTACTTTCCATTGATTCTGTTGGGGTAAAATATCAGGTACTGCGTGAATGAATTTGATTCGGTTTGAAACAGAGAAAGAGAGTAAGAGAGAGAGAGAGAGCAGTCTGAGAGGGAGAAATGAGAGAGAGAGAGAGTCTAAAGACCCTGAGAGGGTGAAATGTAGAAGAGAGAGTCTAGTGAGAGAGAGAGAGAGAGTAGAGAGAGAGTTAGCGCATCCTTTCCTCGGAAAATGTATAAAAAAATGTTGTAGAATGTTCTTTGACTAGGGTCGATGGGACCCTAACCAGGGATTGAATAGAATGTCAGTTTATTGATGAGCAAATCGATGATATGATGCCAGGATTCGTCCTTTGGAATTGTCCACTGGTTTTGCTGGTCCCTTGTCGCGGCGTGTGTGGGGGCCAGGCAATGCTATAATACTCCTTGTTATTGCTATTGAGTGCCACTCAGAGTTGAAAGCGGGAGGTGTTGCCAGGATTGGTAGAATTGTTTACAAGCCCTTTTTTATAAGTTGCGCCCATTTTATCTCTTTTTTGATCCTACCAAGATATGTTGTTGCTTAGAGGAAAATTGGCCGAGTTAATTTTTGGAATTTTCATGAGGTGTCGAAATTTTTGTGAAAATGAATGATTACTCCGATAAGTTTTGTGTCAAGGACACTCAGCCTGATGGAGTGCCGGGATTTGTGCCAACGGTTGTTTTACCCTTGGTGGTACAACATTCCCACTCAATTTTCATTTATGCTACAATCAATCAGATACCACTCATGTATGCAGTTGATTTCGATAATACTGCTAGAAACATTAGCAGTCCAAACTCTGCTTTGATTTGTGTGGCTACTATTGGAAAGACTCCACTCATTTATTGATTTGAAGAATGCTGCAGAAATGCTAAAATACGGATCCAGTATCCATTATCATACACATTGCAACCCCCATAATTTTACAGGTCTTGATAAATCTAAATATTGATATTGTATTGAACACCAGCATTGTATTTCCATGATACTATTCGTAAGAATTTCGATTCGGTCACTCGTTCAGAAAACTCAGCTTTGATTTGATGATGAAATTTATTGAACAGCGTTGAAAGAAATGCTAAAACGACGGATCCACAATCAGACTTGATTTGATGTCTTGATAAATCTAAAATATTGATAGAGAACCATTGTATTTCAGATGACGCATAAAAGAGAGATTGCGTGAGGAATTTCGATTCGGTTGAAAGCGCATCCTTTCCTCGGAAAAGTGTATTAAAAAATGTTGTGAATGTTCTTTGACTAGGGTCGATGGGACCTAACCGATGAATAAAGTTATTGATGAGCAGATCGATGATATGATGCAGGCAGGCATCGTCCTTTGAATTGTCCACTGGTTTTGCTGGTCGGCTGTCGCGGCGTGTGTAGCAATGCTATAATTCTTTATTGTTATTGCTATTGAGTGCCACTCAGACGACTTTGATTTGTTTACAAGCCCTTTTTTTTATAAGCGGCCATTATCTGATACCGATATTTGGCTTGAAAACAATTTTAGAATTTTTGGAATTTTGTTTGTGTCAAATATTGCCAACGAGATTTGGACTTTGTTACACAGCTTTGATTTGATGCATTACTATTAAAGAGACAACTCAGTTTTGATTTGATACTGCTATTAAAGATACAACTTTGTTTGTTTGATGCTACTATTAAAGACTCCACTCAGCTTTGATTTGATGCTGCTATTAAATACACCACTCAGACTTGATTTGACTACTATTAAAGACTCCATCCAGCTTTGATTTGATGCTACTATTAAAGACTCAACTCAGCTTTGATTTGATGCTACTATTAAATACACCACTCAGACTTGATTTGATGCTACTATTAAATACACCACCAGACTTTGATTTGATGCTACTATTAAATACACCACTCAGACTTGATTTGATGCTACTATTAAAGAGACCACTCAGACTTTGATTTGATGCTACTATTAAAGACACCACTCAGCTTCGATTTCATGCTACTATTACACAGGCCACTCGACTTTGATTTGATGCTATTACATAGCCAACTCTGCTTTTGATTTAATACTACTATTACATACACCACTCAGCTTTGATTTGTTCCTACTATACAAAGGAAACTCAGCTTAGATTTCATGCTACTATTATACAGGAAACTCAGCTTTGATTTGATGCTACTACTATAAAGCCAACTCTGCTTAGATTTGAACTACTACTATAAAGGAAACTCAGCTTTGATTTGATGCTACTACTACAGGAAACTCAGCTTAGATTTGATGCTACTATTATAAAGGAAACTCAGCTTAGATTTGATGCTATTACTATAAAGGAACATCAGCTTTGATTTGATGCTAATACTACAAAGGAAACTCAGCTTTGATTTGATACTACTACTACAAAGGAAACTCAGCTTTGATTTGATGCTACTACTACAAAACTCAGCTTTGATTTGATGCTACTACTACAAAGGAAACTCAGCTTTGATTTGATTACTACAAAGGAAACTCAGCTGATTTGATGCTACTATTACATAGGACTCAGCAGCGATTTGATGCTATTACTATAAACTCAGCTTTGATTTGATGCTAATTACAAAGGAAACACAGCTTTGATTTGATACTACTATTACATAGGCCACTCAGCTATGATTTGATGTTATTACTCAAAGGAAACACAGCTTTGATTTGATGCTACTATTACATAGGCCACTCAGCGTTGATTTGAGCTTTTACTACAAAAGTAACACAGCTTTGATTTGATGCTACTACTACTATTCTTGGTTTGATGTTACTACTACAAAGGAAACTCAGCTTTAATTTGATACTACTATTACATAGGCTAAATTTGGTAACACAACTTTGATTTGATGTTATTACTACAAAGGAAATTCGGTTTAATTTGATGTTATTACTACAAAGGAAATTCGGTTTTAATTTGATGTTATTACTACAACGGAAATTCGGTTTAATTTGATGTTATTACTTCAAAGGTAACACAACTGTGATTTGATGCTACTATTACATAAGCCATTCAGCTTTCATTTCGTGTCCAGTACCTATTACATAGACAATTCAGCTTCGATTTGATGCTATTATTACATAGGAAACTCAGCTTTGATTTGATGTTACTGCTACAAAGAAAACTCAGCTTTGATTTGATAGTACTATTACATATGCAACTTACCTTTGATTTGATGCTCCTCTTACATAGGAGACTCAGCTTTGATCTGATGCTACTACTACAAGGAAACTCAGCTTTGATTTGATGCTACTATTACATAGGTCAATTAGCTTTAATCTATGCTTCCATTACATAGGCTTCTCCGCTGTGATTTGATCCTACTATTACATAGGCCAATTAGCTTTGATTTGATGCCTCTATTACATAGGCCAATCAGTTTTGATTTGATACTACTATTACATAGGTCACTTACCTTTGATTTGTTTTATGTGACTATTACATAGGACACTCAGCTTTGATTTAATGTGACCATTACATAGGACACTCAGCTTTGATTTAATGTGACCATTACATAGGAAACTCAGCTTTCATTTAATACTACTATTACACAGGCCAATTAGCTTTGATTTAATACTACTATTACACAGGCCAATTAGCTTTGATTTGATGCTGCTATCACATACTCCTACCTGATGGATGGTGTGGCGTCGGTGACCGGACAGTTAGGCTAGCGGGCTGCTTCGTGCTATAGAAATCGGGATACGCTTCGGCTCTATAGGCCTTAAGGGCCCGGAAGGAACTTTAATTACTTAACAGATGGGTGAGGACATGAAGCAATATTAAAGTCACGTTGGAACAAAGACATGGCAAATACGAAGGAAAAAAATAAATAAAACCACTCTCCTCCTTGGGCATCAATAGAATCGAACACCCCCTCTACCTCCGCGTCGGCACCTATCAACTCGCCATAAAATGAGAGCTCATTACCAACCAAACTTACTTCGCTCCTTCTCATGACGAGGCGATGGGTGTTGACACGGAGGTCGCAGGTTCGATTCTATCGAGCTCAAGTTTTGTCTTTGTTCATACGGCGCTTTAAGTTTAACATTGCTTCATGCCCTTATTCCTGACATTCGACATGCCCCATATTCTCACTATTTGTCGCTACTGCAACTCTGCTGTGTCACCACTAGAGCTTGTTTCATTGAAATTTACATAGTCCACCACACGCTGTGATCTCAGTACACTATATTAACATTTCAATTGCTAGCATTGACACTTTGATGCCTAAATCGATTACAATAAATTGGGGCATGAGGGTAAATCAATCAATGCCGATACGTTCAGCACCATCTTCAATCGATTTCAAACCACACAATTTAGTGTCCTGATCATAATAGTCGTCATCAGCATCATCAGCATCATTATTTATTTATTTATTTATTTAGCATCGTCTTCATCGTCCTCGTCTGTATCATCGTTGTTATCCCTGCCATCACCACCAACATAATCATCATCATCATCATCATCATCATCATCATCATCCTCATCATCATCTTGATCATGATCATCATCCTCATCCTCATCATCATCATCATCATCATCATCACCGCCACCAGCCACAGCCACTCCCACAATCATCTTCTTGATCAGCATTGTCGTCTTTTCCATCGTTACCATCATCATCATCCTCATCGTCATCATCATCATCCTCATCATCATCACCACCATTGTTATCATCATCTTCTTCATCACCATCATCATCAGCATCACCATCATTGTTATCCTCATTATCATCATCATTCTCCTCATCATCATTCTCATCATCATCATCATCATCATCATCATCATCATCATCATCATCGCCTTCGCCATCACCATTGTTATCGTCATGGCTATCATTCAACACGACCCGCAGTGCTCTGGTCACCAGAAATCGAAGGCGTGTATAAAACTGCCATTGTCGCAGTCATCACTTTAGTAACTACAATTAGAACAAAACAACCGTGCGAGGCATTCTGCTCACAAAGCCAACGGAGGATGACGGATCGAAAGTGAAAACTAACTTCATTAAAAAATAAACATGGAATCTTATTTAGCTGCTGCGAGGTGATGGGCCTAACAGCAGATTAAGCCCTTCAGAGACAACAAGCGTTCACCATGTAGAGTTTAATTATCTAATGCACTGAGTTATCCTATCAAGTTGCAGCAACGGCTAATGCTATCGTTACACTGGGGCTGTTTTACACATCACATCTCCATAAGTAGCGACATCTATAAAGATAGTGAGAACAATAGTAAAATAGTCTGTGTAAGTAGTGACGTCTATAAAGACAGTGAGAACAATAGTAAAATAGTCTGTGTAAGTAGTGACGTCTATAAAGACAGTGAGAACAATAGTAAAATAGTCTGTGTAAGTAGTGACGTCTATAAAGACAGTGAGAACAATAGTAAAATAGTCTGTGTAAGTAGTGACGTCTATAAAGACAGTGAGAACAATAGTAAAATAGTCTGTGTAAGTAGTGACGTCTATAAAGACAGTGAGAACAATAGTAAAATAGTCTGTGTTAGTGACGTCTATAAAGACAGTGAGAACAATAGTAAAATAGTCTGTGTAAGTAGTGACGTCTATAAAGACAGTGAGAACAATAGTAAAATAGTCTGTGTAAGTAGTGACGTCTATAAAGACAGTGAGAACAATAGTAAAATAGTCTGTGTAAGTAGTGACGTTTATAAAGACAGTGAGAACAATAGCAAAATAGTCTGTGTAAGTAGTGACGTCTATAAAAACAGTGACAACAATAGTAAAATAGTCTCCATAAGTAGTGACGTCTATAAAGACAGTGAGAACAATAGCAAAATAGTCTGTGTAAGTAGTGACGTCTATAAAGATAGTGAGAACAATAGTAAAATAGTCTGTGTAAGTAGTGACGTCTATAAAGACAGTGAGAACAATAGTAAAATAGTCTGTGTAAGTAGTGACGTCTATAAAGACAGTGACAACAATAGTAAAATAGTCTCCATAAGTAGTGACGTCTATAAAGACAGTGACAACAATAGTAAAATAGTCTGTGTAAGTAGTAACGTCTATAAAGACAGTGAGAACAATAGTAAAATAGTCTGTGTAAGTAGTGACGTCTATAAAGACAGTGAGAACAATAGTAAAATAGTCTGTGTAAGTAGTGACGTCTATAAAGACAGTGAGAACAATAGTAAAATAGTCTGTGTAAGTAGTGACGTCTATAAAGATAGTGAGAACAATAGTAAAATAGTCTCCATAAGTAGTGACGTCTATAAAGACAGTGACAAGAATAGTAAAATAGTCTGTGTAAGTAGTGACGTCTATAAAGACAGTGAAAACAATAGTAAAATAGTCTCCATAAGTAGTGACGTCTATAAAGACAGTGACAAGAATAGTAAAATAGTCTCCATAAGTAGTGACGTCTATAAAGACAGTGACAAGAATAGTAAAATAGTCTCCATAAGTAGTGACGTCTATAAAGACAGTGAGAACAATAGTAAAATAGTCTGTGTAAGTAGTGACGTCTATAAAGACAGTGAGAACAATAGTAAAATAGTCTGTGTAAGTAGTGACGTCTATAAAGACAGTGAGAACAATAGTAAAATAGTCTGTGTAAGTAGTGACGTCTATAAAGACAGTGAGAACAATAGTAAAATAGTCTGTGTAAGTAGTGACGTCTATAAAGACAGTGACAACAATAGTAAAATAGTCTGTGTAAGTAGTGACGTCTATAAAGACAGTGACAAGAATAGTAAAATAGTCTGTAAGTAGTGACGTCTATAAAGACAGTGAGAACAATAGTAAAATAGTCTCCATAAGTAGTGACGTCTATAAAGACAGTGAGAACAATAGTAAAATAGTCTCCATAAGTAGTGACGTCTATAAAGATAGTGAGAACAATAGTAAAATAGTCTGTGTAAGTAGTGACGTCTATAAAGACAGTGAGAACAATAGTAAAATAGTCTGTGTAAGTAGTGACGTCTATAAAAACAGTGACAACAATAGTAAAATAGTCTCCATAAGTAGTGACGTCTATAAAGATAGTGAGAACAATAGTAAAATAGTCTGTGTAAGTAGTGACGTCTATAAAGATAGTGAGAACAATAGCAAAATAGTCTGTGTAAGTAGTGACCTCTATAAAGATAGTGAGAACAATAGTAAAATAGTCTGTGTAAGTAGTGACGTCTATAAAGATAGTGAGAACAATAGCTATGTGTCTACCCATATCGAATAGGAATTGATAAATACACTATCCAACATTAATGTGTCAACCCATATCGAAAAGGAATTGACATAACTGTAATGATACTTTAAGACAGCAACTGAAAAACTCATCTTTTACAAATTAAGTATCATTGATCCTATGTAGTATTTTAATGCATTGATTCCTGCATTTAATGAAATGATTTGATCGTTAATTCATGTTAATGCTTTTGTCTCGTTATTTTTTAAACAATAATTTGTGTAAATAGAAGAATATCACTGGGCAGTAGATGATCCCCCTCACGAGACTCCTGCTGCCTTGCAGGCACGTCTTGGCTGACCAAAGGCTAAGGGAGTTAACCCTGACAGAAAACAACATGATGCCTTGCAGGCCAGTCTTGAATGACTAAAGGCTAAGAGAGTTAACCCTGACAGAAAATAAGGCCTTTGTTTGGGGCCTCAAGGTAGCAGCCCCACCATCTACCTAAGGTACAGTGGACTAATCCCCTGCTTATCCAAAACAACCTGATTCAGAGAAGTAAAAGGAATATAAACGGCTTGATCTTTGGAAGACGAACTTGAAAACGAACACGGACTGTGATTTTTGGAATATGGAACGTTAGGGTAATAAATGGAAAAGAGTAAGAATTAGTTGAAGAAATGGAAAAATTCAAGTAAATATTTTGGCCATTACAGAAACAAAGAAAAAAAGGACAAGGAATAGAAATTTTAGGACCGAATCATATTTTAATCTTCTCAGGAGTAGATGTCAAAGATAGAGCTAGAGCAGGAGTAGGCCTCTAGTGCATAAAAGATATGAAAAGTTACTAGAAAGTTGGAAAATTTATAAGCCCACGGCTATTAGAGGTAAATATAAACCAAAAGGACGAAAAAATTAAATTATTAATAGCTTATGGACCAAACGAAGACGCAACTAAAGAAGATAAAGGTATCTACGAAGCTGATTTACAAATAGCTGCAGAGAATCTTAAACCCAAACAGGAACTAATGCTTTTATGAGATTTATACGCTAGAGTAGGCAACAATGTAGAAACATCAGGAGGAGAAATAGGTAAAGAAGGAGAGACAACAACTTCTCCAAATGGAGAGAGACAAATAGATTTTTGCCTACAAAAAAAATAACTTGAAAATAGTCAACACCTTTTTTCCTCATCAAGACATCCACAAATATATAAGAGTAAATGAAGACAGGTGTGAAAAGTCAATGATAGACTACATACTTAAGACTTCGATAACGTGAAAAGCATCAGCTAGTGCTAACTGGCTTTTTTTGGAAATTTCAGATCAGTTGTTTTACTCTGTTCCCTTATTGCATCGATACTTTGCAATATATATACATTTCGCACCTTCAATGTACATTTTTGCCTTGATTGATACTTTCCTTTCATTCATTCCATATCCTTTTTTCTTTCTAGACCCAGTGAGATATAGATCTAGTCTTATAGTTATCCTATTTTTTCGTTCTGGTTTCCCATACTCACACGTCTCTCTCTCCCTTTCTTTATTCCTCCCTTTTCCCCCTTCCTTTTCTCTCTTTCTCTCTCTTCACTCCTCTCTCTTCTCTCTCTCTCTCTCTCTCTCTCTCTCTCTCTCTCTCTCTCTCTCTCTCTCTCTCTCTCTCTCTCTCTCTCTCTCTCTCTCTCTCTCTCTCTCTCTCTCTCTCTCTCTCTCTCTCTCTCTCTCTCTCTATTTCTCTCTCTTCTCTCTCTCTCTCTCTCTCTATTTCTCCTTCTCACTATCTTTTTCACTTTTTATTATTTACTTATTTTCATATTTTTATTTCATTCTAGATCTGAACCTTCCATTCTCGCTCATTCTTCATCTCCCTCTATTACGTTTATAACCATCACTGTCTTTTTTTCTTTCTTTCTCCTTTCTGTTTTTCTTCTGACATCATATTGTGTGATGCCTGAGGTAGTACCTAGATCTAGATTCTAGATATTTCTCATTTGTTGTCTGACGAAGGGTTTTACCCGAAATGTCACGTGTTTGCTCTGTCTTTTTTAGTGGAGTTGTCATTTATTGTCATATTTCGCCTTTAACTTCACTCACTGTGGCTCCTTCGTATTATATATAATAGTTAGCAGCTCACTTTTTTATAGTACATTGGATGCAAAGAGTAAACAGAGGAGCAGAAATATTTAGTGATCATCACATAGTGATTTCCAAAATGAAATTACTGACTGAAGAAAACAAACAGAAAAGTCAAACAAGTATACCAATCTAGAATAAAATGATGTATTAGTGAAAGACAGATGGATCTGAATGATAGCACAATAGAAGAAAAGTGGCAGAGGTATAAAGAAACACTCCTCAGTTGTGTTGAAGAGGTCTGTAGTAGGAAACAAATTAAGGAGATAGGGGAAAAAACAGCATAGTGGAATGAGAACGTCAAGACTAAGATCGAAGAGAAGAAGGGTGCCTGGAAGAAATACTTGCAAACAAAGAGACCAGAGGATAGGATAAATTATGTGAATAAAAGAAACTATAGCCAAAGAAGAAGTGAGGAAAGCAAAAGCGGGAACAATGGGAAGAGTTTGTACAAAGGCTTCAAGAAAGCTATCAAAAAATCAAAAGCTGTTGTGGGGGGGGGGGGGCAATGAAAAGCACGAGAAAGACCAAAACATGCCCAATACGACAAATTAAGAATGCCAAAGGAGAAAAAATGAAAGAAGACAGACAAATCATGTAAACACGGAGAAAGCAGTCTTTCACCAATTACATAATCCCTCCAGAACACATGAAACAAGAAGTAAAGATCAATTATTAAGAGTAACAAGTAATCCAGAGGAAGACAGATGAAGATGTAGACATCTCAATGGAAGAAATTCAAACAGCTATAAGAAAAGTGAAATTAGGAAAAGCCCAGAGCAGATCAAGTTTATCCAGAAATGATTAAAAACCAAGGGAGAGACAGACAAACTACTACATGCAATATGTCAACAAGCATGGAAGTCCAAACAGGTGCCAGACGACTGAAAAGGGGAACAGTAGTACGAATACATAAGAAAGGATCAACTATGGAATGCCAAACTATAGAGGGATATCACTACTTAGCGTTCCAGGAAAAGTATATGCCAGGATACTGGAAATGAGACTATGGAAAAGAGTAGAGGATCAGATTGAAGAACATTAGAGTGGATTTAGACCAGGAAGAAGTGTACAAGACCACATATTTACAATTAGACAAATAATAGAAAAATTCTTGAGAGAAACATTGACCTGCACCTGTGTTTTATTGACTTAGAAAAAGGCATTTGACACTGTGAGGAGGAACGAACTATTGCATTCCTGAAAAGAACACAATGTAGAGCAGAATTTAATAGAAGCCATTAAAAGTTTTTACAATAAAACAACATGCAGTGAGAGTAGTTGGAAACATATCTGCAGAATTTGATGTAGATATAGGAGTAAGACAGGTTGTATCCTAGGTCCTCTTTTGTTTATTACATTTATGAATTCAGTCGCAAAGGCATCCTCAAAAATGAAGAAAATGAATGTAGGTATGTGGAAGCTCAAACCAGTAAACGTACCAATGCTTTCATTTTGTCGATGATTTAGTTCTGTTTAGAAAATCAGAAAATGATCTTCAGTTGAATATCAACATTATGAACAATGAACTAAATAAAATAGGAATGAGAGTAATACAAAGAAAACCAAAACAATGCTAATAACTAGGGAAGATAAAACACAAAATCTTAAACTGGACAAGGAGAATTCAAAGCTACAATTACCTAGAAGTAATAATTAACTCAGAGGGAAAAAACTAAGAGAAGAAATCAGCCACAGAATCCAAAAGGCAAGTGCAATATATAACCATCTAGGAAAGGCATTTGTAGGTAAACAAGAATTGTCAACAAAAAACCAAAATGGCAGTATACAATACAGTTTATTGTCCTACTCTTCTCTATGGCAGCGAAACCTGGACCTTACACAGTAGAGAATACAGTAGAGTACAGTTAGCTGAAATGAAATATCTAAAAGAAGAGTAGTAGGGAAAACTAAAAGAGACAAAATCAGAAATCTAACAATAAGAGATCAAACCAAAGAAGATGGCACAAAAACTAAGATAGAAACAAATCAATTGAGATGGTTTGGGCATGTAAACAAAATGAATGGCAATAGAATAGCTAAATCAGTATACAGTGTTAAAGCCCAAGATAAAAGACCAAAAGGCAGACCTCGGAGAAAGTGGCAAGAAGACATAAAAGAGGCATTGAAGCATAGAAATTTGACATTTTGGAAGGAACAGAAAATGCCAGACAGGGCATCCTGGAGAAATATCATCTCGGGCATCTGAACTCATACACTGAAAGGTAGAATGGGAACTGATAAAGAAAGAAATAAAGAAAGAAAGAACGGTATCATTGTTTTACATGCTATTTCATATTGTATGTCTAAAAATTGTTTTGGTAAACTTTTCAACCTTTTAATGATGTAAACCGCATAGAGCTTATTTTTACAACGGGTAGATGTGCTATAAAATGTTATTTATATATCTATATATTGATTTATGTATTATGATTATCACTATTATTTTCATTGATTTTAATTCAAATCCATTAACAATGTTGTCAACTCTTCAGTCTTGTCGTTTATGGAGAAATCACTTCGTTTATTTCGAGAGACAGCTTTATTACTGCTTCAAGGGTGACTGTTACAAGAATGTTGTATGTAACATAAAACTCTTGTTCCTCATTGTTTACTGTTGTCTGTAGTTTTAAACTCAGTAGACCAGAGGCATAGGGTTGACCTCTCAATACAAAGGTAGTGGGTTCGAGCCCCGTCAACGGTTGCACGTTAAAGATCATTTGACTGTTTACAGGAGTAGTTAGGGCAAAATTATAAATACTGAAAACCCCGAGATCGCCTTAGTAGTGGACGGGTAGATCAAAGTCCGAGGTTGCTTTTGATTGTTTATCGTTTGGTTCATCCAAGATTTTACCCCATTTTACTTCTATCCTGTTAATGTTTGTTAGTACTAGTTCTAGTGTTTGTTAGTACTAGTTCTAATGTTTGTTTGTACTAGTTCCAGTATTTGTTAGTACTTAGTTCCAGTATTTGTTAGTACTAGTTCCAGTATTTGTTAGTACTAGTTCCAATATTTGTTAGTACTAGTTCCAGTATTTGTTAGTACTAGTTCAGTATTTGTTAGTACTAGTTCTAATGTTTGTTAGTACTAGTTCTAGTGTTTGTTAGTACTAGTTCTAATGTTTGTTAGTACTAGTTCCAGTCTTTTGTTAGCACTAGTTCTAATGTTTGTTAGTACTAGTTCCAGTATTTGTTAGTACTAGTTCCAGTATTTGTTAGTACTAGTTCTAGAGTTTGTTAGTACTAGTTCTAGTGTTTGTTAGTACTAGTTCTAGTGTTTGTTAGTACTAGATCTAGTGTTTGTTAGTACTAGTTCTAGTGTTTGTTAGTACTAGTTCTAATGTTTGTTAGTACTAGTTCTAATGTTTGTTAATACTAGTTCTAGTGTTTGTTGGTACTAGTTCTAATGTTTGTTAATACTAGTTCTAGTGTTTGTTAGTACTAGTTCTAGTGTTTGTTAATACTAGTTCTAGTGTTTGTTAGTACTAGTTCTAGTGTTTGTTAGTACTAGTTCTAGTGTTTGTTAATACTAGTTCTAGTGTTTGTTAGTACTAGTTCTAGTGTTTGTTAGTACTAGTTCTAATGTTTGTTAATACTAGTTCTAATGTTTGTTAGTACTAGTTCTAGTGTTTGTTAGTACTAGTTCTAATGTTTGTTAGTACTAGTTCTAGTGTTTGTTAGTACTAGTTCTAATGTTTGTTAGTACTAGTTCCAGTATTTGTTAGTACTAATTCTAATGTTTGTTAATACTAGTTCTAATGTTTGTTAGCACTAGTTCTAATGTTTGTTAGTACTAGTTCCTAATGGTTTGTTAGTACTAGTTCTAATGTTTGTTAGTACTAGTTCTAATGTTTGTTAGTATTAGTTCTAATGTTTGTTAGTACTAGTTCTAATGTTTGTTAGTACTAATTTCTGTTACTGTTGTCGACAGAGTGACGTCTGTATCTGTTACTGCGATCAACAGAGTGAAATCTATCTTCTACTTTTGTCGACCTAATGATGTCTGTATCTGTTCTGTTGTCGACAGAGGGAAGTCTGTATCTGATTATTGCTGTCGACAGAGTGAAGTCTGTATCTGTTATTGCTGTCGACAGAGGGAGTCTGTATCTGTTACTGTTGTCGACAGAGGGACGTCTGCATCTGTTACTGTTGTCGACACAGGAAGTTTATAACTGTTACTGTTGTCGACAGAGGGAAATCTGTAACTGTTACTGTTGTCGACAGAGTGAGGTCTGTATCTGTTACTGTTGTCGACACAGGAAGTCTGTAACTGTTACTGTTGTCGACAGAGGGAAATCTGTACCTGTTATTGTTGTCGACACAGAGGAAGTCTGTATCTGTTACTGTCGACACAGTTGTCGACACAGGGAAAATCTGTAACTGTTACTGTTGTCGACACAGGGAAGTCTGTAACTGTTACTGTTGTCGACAGAGTGAAATCTGTACCTGTTACTGTTGTCGACAGAGTGAAGTCTGTATCTGTTACTGTTGTCGACACAGGGAAGTCTGTAACTGTTACTGTTGTCGACAGAGTGAAATCTGTATTTGTTACTGTTGTCGACACAGGGAAGTCTGTAACTGTTATTGTTGTCGACACAGGAAGTCTGTATCTGTTACTGTTGTCGACACAGGAAGTCTGTAACTGTTACTGTTGTCGACAGAGGGAAGTCTGTAACTGTTACTGTTGTCGACACAGGAAGTCTGTAACTCTTGCTGTCATCGACAGAATAAAGTCCGTAGTCGCGGAGTTCAGTTAGTGACTATTGCTGTTATCAAAATATTATTAGGCTGAGTATCAGCCATTTCCTATCATTGACAAATAGTATTTATATTATTATATCGTCAAGAGGCATGGAAAATGTATGAATGCTTTCATTCAAAGACTTAACCTGTATACTTTTATTATTTTGTAAAAATGGTGGAATGTTCAGCTATTGTTCATCCAGATGACGGTGTATGGAATTTTTGCCGTCATCAATATGTGAATATGTGATTTTGAGTTGGTCGTTGTTTTGTGTGGGAAAATTTCTATTAGCATGCTGCTAAGAGAAGCCGATTTGCATGTGGTTCTAAGGATTCCAAGACCGTTTTCATAGAGGACTATTTCTTACCAGAAGTGACGTTTAAGTAAGGAACATTTTATCGTCTCCCCGTCTTTAAGTAGAAATTTCATCACCTAAACCGCCATTTTTAACTAGGTTTTCAATTTTTAAAAGTTGGAATAGCATCGTTTACGTTTATCCGCATAACCTTAATATCGAGTACTGACTCGATCTAATAATCGTACTTGATAGCATGCAGGGTATACCAGGCGTGTAGAATATAATCAGGGTTGTGTTTTAGTACGTACATTTTCCTGTATGAATTTCTTGTAAACGTTACCACACTTTCTTCGTGATTAAAAAAAAACAAAATAAGATAAAGGGAACTTGGAGTTTTACAATGTTTTGTTTCTCTCTTGTTTTCTTGAATTCTTTGCGTTGCTTTGTTTTTGTGCACATGGGAACCACAGCTGAATTTTATGTCAACGTATTTTTGTTACAACAGGAACCATTGCCAGACGTTGAAGTGGTGAAAGAGACTGGGTTATCTCGTCTTCGCTGATTCTCATTGAGTCCTTCTGCTAGTGATGTCAGCACAAAGTGAACTCAGCCAGCAGCCTCCAGACCCAGACATCAGAAACGACATCCTCAGTGCCGCAGACAGTTTTCCTCGCAGGTAATATTATACCCGGGGTACTCTGACACGTTCTTCTGCCTCCAATGGGATTATTTCGATGAAAGCCGAGAGTCGAAAATGGAAGTGGAAGTGGTTGAGATTAAATATTGACTCATTGATTATCATCGCTACGCCTAACGGTATCCATTTGCAATGTTGGGCGCAAGGAGTCTTCTGCAGCGTAATGTTTTGCGCGAACCAGTCGTTAATTAAAATGACATTATGAACAAAGAAATCACTGCTATGGAGTACCACGCGTTCATCGATGCATGGACGTTGTCTATAAGAATGCCCTAATATAATATTATACAGTCCATAAAAAATAACGTATATTATTATCATAATCTCATAAAGGACAAAAATCAGGGACATGACATCTTCGTACTTTGATTTATTTGACTGCAACTGAATTAGAGTATAAATCGGTTGAAAAGAACTCAGTCACTATAAAAACTCAAAACACTTATATATATATGAACGATAAGACGTGGAGCAAATTTTCAGTTACATAGCAATAATATGTGTTACTTTTTGTAGACAGCATATCAATACTGTCAGCGGGGGTGGGAGAGGGTGGGGGGGGGGGCGCATAGAGTTTGAAGGGTGACGTCAGTAGTTTCTAGTAAAACCGCCATCGTTTTCTGTTCTTTTCAAGAGTCAAAAGTGACGAATAAAGACATGAATAAGAAATTTGTTTGTAGCTTTGTAAAATTATATCATGTGACCAAGTCAATTTTCTCATCTGAAATCAATAAAATTATCTTATCTGATCTTATGAAATAAACATCGAAAGCCCATAGTCGTTACACGATTGGTTATGCACTCTCTTTGCATTAGACGTTGTAGCTGAACCGTAGTGTTGTGACCTTGTAATCACGATGACACTAGTTCAAACCCAACGGCTGGCACAGGTGGGTCGTTCCACAACGTTGTACTCTTAGGAAAGGAACTTTAATCTGCCTTCCTCACTTGCCTCAGATGTGAATGAGTACCCAGCTATAGGTAGAGAAATATATTGTCATACTGTTACTACAAAGCGCCTAACATGCTACTGTACTGTATGCTCACCAGGGAGTTAAGAAGGACTGCATGAAATGGCCTGCTGAGGGATAAATGATGTACAGTCGATGAGCCTGCATTTATGCGGGGATACGGACTATAAATCCATCTTTATCTTTATCTTTATCTTTATCTCTCTTTTCATGCGATGACGATGGATGCTGACATGGAGGTGGAGGGTTCGGTTCTTTTTTACATTTGTCTCGTATCTGTCTGTAGAGGGTTTCAAGATTTATTTCGTGTCCTTAATGGTCATATCCACTGAGATATCGCTACAGAAGATACACAGTAGTCGATGAACGTTCAATTCTCTACCATGTGATAAGCAATAACAAGATGGTACGTCCATGGTATTGTTTATTTCCTCATGTGGTCATGCGTTGCTAGGCAACCATTTTGCAGATTCCTGAAACTGAGGGCAAGCAACACTAGGTAAAAGAATGTTGATGAGTTCAGTGATATTTTCGTACACAAAATTTACTTCGTTGTATTGGCCTTGAATAATTAATCTGCGCAACACAACGGAACGTTTCAGTGCTAGTGCGTTTAGTTGAGATTGTAACGACCTTCTTAACTGCCGCTGTCATTCGATCAATAAAAAGAGAGACAATGTTGCAACAACAACAACAATTACTACTACTACTACTACTACTACTACTACTACTACTACTACTACTACTACTACTACTACTACTACTACTACTACTACTACTACTAATATTACTACTACTACTGCACTGCTACTGCTACACTGCTACTGCTACTAATACTACTAATGATACAAGGA
>JAXRKP010002057.1:0-26251 GCA_037039925.1 Doris montereyensis
TCAAAGTAATGTTGACCCCACCTTTGATTAGATGAAAGATTTGTGTGTCAACACCTTTTTTATTTTTATATGTGTCTCACAGAAATGTTGACCCCACCTTTGATAACAAACTTGCTATTTTACATTTTGTATTCTATCATTGTCCTCTTGAAACAAAGAAATAAGCATAAGAAAAACAATGATAAACAGAATAATGTTTGTCAGGGTTAGAAAGAAATGGAAGAAAATCTGTTGGTTAATCTGAGATGAGGCTTTTCCTCTTTCTGACCTTGATAGATTTAGTAGTTATAGAAATATCTTTTTTCTCTTGTAAAAATAGTTGTTTATGGATAGAATATAGAATATTCAGTATTTGTATTACTAACAAAAGTGAAGATCAGCTCATTCGATTGAACGCTACATGATCTGTATTCTAATTTCCAATTCATGTTTTATCGATCTCCTGGATTTTTGTCTTTTCTACCGTATTTGTTTTTCCACAGAATGTGTAAATAAGGATGAGGTTGGCAAGAACTTCTCATTCTAAACCCGTTCCTGGCTGGCAAAGGAAGCAAGAAGAAGCCGTGTCTTTTTTAGACATCTCCCTACATAGATTTGATTATCTCAATTTAAGACATGTGGTATGTCAGATTTCAATGTAATTTGAGAGGCTCACAATGAAATTTTTAGTTTGACTTTCTTACAATTTGTATGCACCAAATCTTTTAACTCTTTAGCAATCTTACTTCATGCCCACCAAATAAAATAGTATAAACATAGAACTTAGAACGCTTGCAACCAAAATCATAATACAGACATGTGGCGGAAACGGACGAAAGAATTTCGATTTATTTCTGTCATGTTGAAATCTGTTTATTTATTACTTTGGCAGGCATTGTCACTGTGATAAAAAGTAAAAAAAATGAATCAATGGATTGTCTCTAGGTAATTCTTAAATATCTTAAAACCCAATAAAATCCAACGGTTTGTCTCATAATGTAGGCTTTATATTGAAGACAGACGGGAGATTTTTTTTCCACAAAGGTGTTACATGGACCATATCAGACTGTCTGGAATTACATGCCAGTTATTGTAGTCATCCATGCTTTAGAAAACAAACAATCAGGAATAGCTAGATTTGGTTTGGTGACATGTTATAGTGATGTTGTCAATCTTGTGGGACAAATGATTTCCACAAAAATATTTTGTTATGATTTTTGTTGTTACACACTAAAAATTGATCACTTTTACTATTTGAAGAACAAGTGAACTATCTCGAAAAAATGCTGTTTTGAGAAAAATCAGCAGGGATGATTTTGAACCCCAATTTATAAGATTTTCTGTGGGCTAATCTATCTATGACTGAGTAGGCATAATGACCCATACCTTGTCAAGTGGGCTATCCCATCAAGTCTATCAATTTCTGAGTTTTATTAATTTTCTCAAAAATTGAAAACCTTCTTGCGTTAAAATGAGTTGCACGTGAAGCCTACCTAACACAATACATTTTTTAAAATGAAGTTGTGAGCTCACTAAATCTGAGGCAGCTGTCATGTTTATGAGATAGCCCGCTTGTGAGTTTGAGAAAGTCTTGGTTGTCAGGGAAATGCAGGATAGTTATTATCACCTATAATGAAATAACAGAAAAACTAGTGAAACAAAACTTCTCTCAGGAGAGAATAACGCCCATGTTTGCTTTCTATGATAAAATCTGAATTTTTAAAGAAAGTAGGTTGTGATTAAAAGCGCCCACTTGTAATCCTGACTTTGTTGCCTGTTGCAGGCCCAGACCGAGTCTAAGATGTCTGTCCTTTACAAGGAGCTGATTCGCGTACACAACCAGATGGAGTTCCTCCAAGGCAAAGGTCAACATGACCTGCTGCTGTCTGCTCACATCGCACCGGCTCAAATGGACAGAGTGAATTTGTCGATCCTCAAGACCTGTGTCATCATAAAAGATGTGGCCGATGATCTTCTAGCCATCTCGTTGCTTTGTCCCAGCTCACCTTGGGTTTGTGACATTTTCTGCACTTTCTTTTTTCTGCTGGGTTTGTGAGATTTTTGTATTTTTATTTTATTTTCTTGGGTTTGTGACATTTCTACACTTTATTTTTTCCTCTTGGGTTTGTGACATTTCTGTATTTTATTTTTTTTGTTCTTGGGTTTGTGACATTTCTGTATTTTATTTTTTGTTCTTGGGTTTGTGACATTTCTGCACTTTATTTTTCCTCTGGGTTTGTGACATTTTTGCATTTTTTTGTCTTAGATTTATGACATTTCTTCACTTTATTTTTCCCCCCAGCTGACTTTTCTTGTTTAATACCAAAAAGTTATATTTACATTAGGGATTAAGTTTGGGATAGGAGCAGTAGGGGGTTTCAACTTTCTATACAAAATGTAGTTTTAATTTAGTGGTTTGATAAAAATAAGAAGAATACAGACACCCCATGTATTTTGTGAGTTCAACACCCAGCAAGCAGCACTTGATATGACCTTCACATGACCAAAGTTGTGTGTCATTCACTACAGTGTCAAGGACATTTTTACATCATTATTCTATTTATGACATTCCATTGGCAAATGGTTGTTGCCGGAAGAAAAGCTCGTAAGTTTGGTTTTTCACAATTGTGTTTTTCATATCAATATGATCTCCAGACATCACTCCATAATGTGATATCAATATTAATCGTATTATCCAAATAGTTTTCGTTACAAAAATCTGCTCAAAATTCACTTATGTCCACGCGTGTCATTATTTGTCACCTGAAATCCACTCACGTCCATTGTCAGACAGAGAACACATTTTTGTTTTGATCCACTGTTTGGCCTTATATTGTGTTCAGCATGATAAGATTTATTTTCTTCAATACACCACTTAATTGTAAATTTAAGAGTAATATGTCGCTAATATGAAATAATTACTGTACGTTAACTATACAATTATGCTTCCCATCATAATGCCTATTATTTCTTTGTTGGAGTTACATGCTTTTCCTGCTGAGGGAACAGTTTTGGCAGGTCGTGTCATACTTGAGAGTTGTTTCCTTCATGTCACAGAGTTCATTTTATAGTAATTATAGTCAATCAAGCATTTTCTTTCACGTCACTGAGTTCATTTTACAGTAATTTTAGTCAATCAATGCAGTCACCGTATTGTTTTATTTTTAACTCTATAATTTCGATAAGTATGTCTGCATTGGAGAAAATCTTAACTTTTATTTCATAAAAATCATTGCCACATCAACTAGTTTTTATGAGATTTTAGTTCTTAGTTTAAAAGCTGTTTTAGTATGCTTAAAATTGTATTTAACACAATTTATTTTTTGTTGCTGTGCATTTTATATAATCTGTAATTGTGTCATTAATATTTTTACTCTGAAGCGCCACCTGCATTTCAGTCCATGAGAGGTGCTCAACAAATGCATTATTATCATTATTATTATTATTATTATTATTATTATTATTATTATTATTATTATTATTATTATTATTATTATTATTATTATTATTATTATTATTATTATTATATTTATGTTTAAGTATTTAACCTTACTTTCTTTACGTTTGTACCTGACTTATTTGTTTAGGCATAAGGCTATTTTCTTTAATAAACATAATGATATTATGTTGATTAAAATGAAACACAAAATTTGTTCCTATCATTTCCTGGTGTCTCTGGTACAGCTTTCATCTGTATTTTTAAAAAATTCCTTTCTTCAATTATATAAACAATAACGTACAATTGAGATTAAAAGGGCACAGCTAATATGAGCATTTGCCATAATAAAAATGTTTGAAAAATCACTCTCCATCTTCAGTAACAAGGCCCATGAAAAGACAAAACAAATCTGACAGGCACAAAAAACAATCAAGTCAGTATGCTCAGCGACAAAAATTAACACGAAAACCATTCAAGTCTAATCAACACGAAATACACTTAATTAAATCAGGACAAAATTTACCACGAAAAATACTCATCCAATATTTTCTTTTAGACTAATATTTTAGAAAAATGTCAATAGGAATTAAGTCAGAGTAGAAGTAAATCTATAGATTATGATTATTACTGCTCTTTACATGGAGAAATGCCATCCAGATGGGCTTTAAATCAGTTTTTTATGTCTCACGAAAAAAAGTTGTGAACTTGTCTTATGCGCTTTTTGTGTTGCACCTACGAAATATTATTCTAGTAACAAATTGAAGTAGTGTTTGTCATCAGATGATGTTTGCATAATATCATTTTCCCTTTGTATAGCAAATGTGAATTTGCCTATATATAGATGTAAATGTAGATCAAGATCTTCAGAAAAGAAAACAAAATCATGTCTCTTGTTGTGTTTTATTGTCCTTAGCCTGTCCTGAAAAAGCCTGTGTCAAAGGACGTATCCGTTGAAAGAGTGCTGGAAGCCATACCTAATTTATCAAGCATCAAGCAAGCAGAGGTGAATCAGATTATCACTGCCAGTTTAGGGGCATGCAATCACAGACTCCATTTGAGGGAAAAGGAGAAGGCTGCTCTACAGGAGGAGGTTTCTTTTCACCAAACTGTCTACGACCTTCAAATGCAGCACACACAGACTGTACTGGATGCTATCAGGTATGCGTGTCATTTCTGCTTTTACCCTTACACTTACAGTGATGATAAACCTTTGCAGTGCTTGTGTTGACATAAGCAAAAAGATACATGTCATGTCAAATCGTCCATTTGGGTGCAAGTTTGGGACCAAAATATTGATTTTCTGTTCTTTACATATTCAGGTAGAATGCTCCTTTATCTATAAGTTTATGGCAGAAAAATAACGTATATATTTTTTGTTACAAAATATTTTGTAGGTGAGGATAGGTAAAAGTAGTCAAAATTTTTTACTTCAATTACCCTAACATTGACTGAGAAGATGGCACTGAAAACCTGTATAATGTGGCACTTAATGGCCACATCTGGTGACTCTAGTTTCGCTTGGCTGTCGAGAACACGCTCGTCAATTTCGCCTAGCGCTGAGTGGCGTAAATGGTGGAGGGCAAGTGTTGCCGGTCGGTGTGTTTGTAAAAACATGCACAAGAATAGAGGAATAAAACAAAAAACTGGTCATTGTGACGTCTGTTTTCACAACAATTCACATCTAAGCCTAGATTTACAATCCCTTTGACATTAGTAAAAATGCCAGAGACTGTCAAAAGAGTAAGGGGGCTTCTACAAGAAGGACAACCCGTCTGAAGCGTTTGTTTTGTGTTAGTACTTTTAATTACTTTACTTCCATTTTTCTTGAAATGTAGTTTTTCACACTAAATTTCTGTCTCCTCCGTCATTTACAGACTGATTTGTGTAATATTTGGCACACAGGTTCCTCTTGTCAATGTTGATAGAATGACATCAGTTTTTTTGTTATCATGTAAAGTTTTCAAAATAATATAGGATGACTATATTTTGACAGTTGCTCATATATATATACTAAACAGATTAACAAAAACTCAAAAGCAAAAAAAATCACTTCAGAAGGCGCCCTTAAAGGCCTACAGTTTTTGTGTATACAAATGTTTGTTATTCAATGTTGTTGACAAATGTGTATGTGTATTACATTAGTGCAAGAGGCTTGGGTTTCAGAGAAAGTGACATTTTTTGCTATTAGATTAAAAAGTAATGCCATAGTAACATATTATGTGGAAAGGTGAATTCTTACTTTTTCACAAAATGGTAAGTTAGAAAATAAAAGATATTTTAATTTTAATTTTAATTTTAATTTTAATTTTAAATGCCTGTTTGATTGTGAATTTCAAATTCAAATTTTTGAAAATTTTGTTTTGATGATTATTTTTTTTATTTAACAACCAGAGCAGGGTACAAAGAATTTGAAGAAACAGTGAGAAATCTTCTGTCAAAGCCGGTGAAAAGTATGTTGCTTCTATTTTATTGTACACCCTCTTTTTTTTTCTTACTGTTATTGTACTACGTAACATTTAAATTTAACTCTCTTGAGTTCGACTAAAGGAGATTCGAACATATTTGAACGATGACAAAGTGGGTCATTGACATTGTCAGTATTTTCATTATAAATATGAGTTTTGTATTGTTTTTGCCAAAGAAGGGATAAAAAAGACGTACATATCACAGTAAATCAGGGTAAATATTTCTAAAAATTTTGTTTTGCAACAAACTCTGAGAATGTGAATGAGCTTAAAGATATAGTATAGTATAAATATATTATAAGAATGTCCTCAACTACCAATTTGTTAAGTAGTCCTTCATTGTGCGTGTGTGTGTGTATATGTGAGTCTCTCTCTCTCTCTCTCTCTCTCTCTCTCTCTCTCTCTCTCTCTCTCTCTCTCTCTCTCTCTCTCTCTCTCTCTCTCTCTCTCTCTCTCTCTCTCTCTCTCTCTCTCTCTCTCTCTCTCTCTCTCTCTCTCTCTCTCTCTCTCTCTCTCTCTCTCTCTCTCTCTCTCTCTCTCTCTCTCTCTCTCTCTCTCTCTCTCTCTCTCTCATCTTATCCCCTCCAACTCTTTGTCTCTCTGTCTACACATCTTTCTAGTACTTAAGTTGCCTTCTAAGGACCAGCGCTTATCGTGACACACTAAATTCATAGCTATGTAAATAATTTGATAACTAAAGCACAGTTCCAAAATATTGTGTTAAGAGTTGGAAAGGAATTGTAAAGAATGTGGTAAAAATGACCTTCGATATCTCTCCTTACTACACTATTTCAAAAGTACCCCCTGACCTAGATGAAAATAAAATTTGTTTCTGGAATGGGTGATCTCTGTATTTCAAAATAGAGTTAATTTTCTTTAAACGTCTTTCTTTGTGAAGGAGAGAGATTTTCAGAAAGTCATCTCACACATTCTTTCACCAGCACGCACAAAACGAGCCAGTCTTTTTCATTACTTTGTCTCAGATTGCCACCCCATGCTGTAATGCACCAAGATAATATGATCTCAATCATTGTTTGATAAAATAGTTTAAGGAGTTTGTTATCAATGTTTAAACTATTGAGTTTCCTCATAAAGTGTAGACGTTGATTTGCTTTTTTGAATGTTGAGTTAGAGTGATCTGACCATGTCAATTTGCCATCGATGTGTATTCCCAAATATTTATTTTCCTTTTTTCATAGCGGTTTTTTTTTCTTCTCATTCAATTATTTATGTATAAATGTTTCTAAATTATTCAATGACCAAGTAATCAAAACGCAGTACTTTTAGATATCTTTTAGATTATTGTAATTATACTGGAAGACTATTATAACTAGTTGTTCTTTCCTTTGTTGACCAGCACAAATCAAATCATGTTCATTTGATTATTACGCTTTGATTTTTTCCATCCTTGAGAATGTATTTTCTTCTATAGATGTCCTTTTCCTCCTTTTTCAAGGGGCTTTTTCCTTTCACGTAGTTTATAGTGTCAAATTGATCCTTCTGTAGAACAATGACAAAAAATAGTTATTATGGGTAGCTCTTTTTTTTTCAATTTATTTTCAAAGTTTGTCTTTGTCGGACATGCATTATTTTCCCAAGGTGTGACTTGTTACAAAACAGTTTTAAATGTCTCTATTGATTGAAAGGACTATTTATGATCCACTTTTTTTGTAATATCCCACTAAAGCAAGTTGGAATATAAAAGCATCAGTTCATGTCAATTTATAAGCTTTTCACTCCTATTTTTTTGCGACTCGCTAAGTCACCTGATTTTCTTTACCGTTTTTCCACTTTCTTATCATTCCATGAAAGATGTTTGCAAAATCATTATTTGTACTCCATTTTCGTTCAAATTTGGAGAGAAGATGTGAGAATCTCTAGTCATCAATAGAATAAACAAATGTTTCAATTCTATGTACAAATTGTTTTTTCCTTTATACTGTTCCTCTTTGCATGTAAAATTTGTGCATTTTTGTCTAAAAATAGTAACGAGAAGTAGCTCACTGTTGTCGTTGACATTAATTCAAACAAAATTTTGATTGTGTCACTAGAAAGATCAATTCATTCCAAACAAAATCATACCAAACATATCTAAATTTGTGTGGTTCTTTGGACCTTAATAAGGGACTAATCAAAAGCAGTCCATAATTTGGCAACTTATTTTCTAAAACCTTAGAACCCGAGAGAGTTAAGTTACATGTTAACTCATGTGATAATGATGAAAATGACATTTATAAATAGACATTACTCTGGCGAGAGTTGTGTCTCAGCAGCGAGTTCCTATTTATTACACATGATAACATTTATGATTCATACTTTGGTAAATGTTTCTTAGAAATTTTGCAGCAGTCAATATCTTTTTCATTTTTGCAACAATCAATATCTTTTTATTTTTGCAACAGTCAATATTTTTCATTTTTACAACAGTCAATATCTTTTTCATTTTTGCAACAGTCAATAACTTTTTCATTTTTTCAATATCTTTTTCATTTTTGCAACAGTCAATATCTTTTTCATTTTTGCAACAGTCAATATCTTTTTCATTTTTGCAGCAGTCAATATCTTTTTCATTTTTGCAGCAGTCAATATCTTTTTCTTTTTCATCTTTTTTTTGCAACAGTCAATATCTTTTTCATTTTTGCAACAGTCAATATCTTTTTCATTTCGATATGTTTTTGTTTTTCTTAAACTGTCTACCGCTGAGTAGAGTGGGTTTCATGCTACAACAATGGATGTTGGATAGAAATTCAGGTATGAAATTAAATACTCTAGTTATCCTCAAATTTGATTGAAGTTTATACTATGTTTGTTTCAACTAATTGATACTTTTGTAAATTGTTTCTCAGGTTTACTTGAGGCCTATGAACAGCTCAAGACATCTGCATCAGAAACTGCTTTGCGCAAGATTTTACTTATTTTTAAAGAAAATGAGGCACAGGTGAGTTATCTGCTGAGAAAACATATTTATTTAATAATTTGGTGATTTCTTTTAGACTTTGATAAAGATAACATCTATTTTACCAACAATCCTATAATCTGTCTTGTTATGTAACCTTTCATCTATGCCGTTTCTTCTAAACCAATGATAGCCTAAGAGAATGATTCGTCTATGGCGACATATTTATTTAAGGTTGATTCGACAAGTTTTTAAACTCAAACAATTGTTATCTCTAGATTAAGTAGGTTACATCTTTGTCACATTATTTCTTACCAAAGGTAAAGCTGCCTGTTACTATGAGGTCTTGGGTTTGAATCGTGGTAATGCTAAAATTGACACTGTTATAGGAATCACTAGGAATATGAGGTTTTTGGTTTAAATCCTGGTAATATGTTTGGTGAAACAGACATGCAACATGCATTTCATGCAACTCGTATTTCATGCAAAACACATTTCATGCAACACACATTTCATGTCACATTTCATGCAATACACATTTCATGCAACTCACATTTCATACAATACACACATGCAACACACATTTCATGCAACACACATTTAATGCAACTCACATTTCATGCTTACACATTTCATGCAACACACATTTCATGCAACACACATTTCATGCAACTCGCATTTCATGCAATACATATTTCATGCAACACACATTTCATACAATACACATTTCATGCAACACACATTTCATGCAACATTTCATGCAACACACATTTCATGCAACTCACATTTCATTTCATGCAACTCACATTTCATGCAATACACATTTCATGCAATACACATTTCATGCAGCACACATTTCATGCAATACACATTTCATGCAACACACATTTCATGCAACACACATTTCATGCAACACATTTCATGCAACTCACATTTCATGCAACACACATTTCATACACATTTCATGCAACACACATTTCATGCAACACACATTTCATGCAACACACATTTCATGCAACTCACATTTCATGCAACACACATTTCATGCAACACACATTTCATGCAACACACATTTCATGCAACACACATTTCATGCAACACACATTTCATGCAACACACATTTCATGCAACACACATTTCCTCACTGGACCCAGATGCAAATGAGTACCAGCATCAGCGGGAAGAAAAACTTTCGATAAACTGCTGTCCTCTCCAGGAGGCTATATTCTGCTTTGCGCTATAGAAACCTGAATATGCTTCAACTCCATGGGCCATAACAGTCCTGAAAGACTTGTAATATGTTGTCTTTTCTTTATTGATATGAACCTAGAGTATGTGAATAGATTTTTGTTTTCTTTGCTTTATTGATTGATATAAAGGTAGTGTATGGGAACACATTTTTATATAACCAATTTTCATTTCTTTCTGAAAGTTGTCATCCATTGTTAAGATGCTGGACACTCAAGAAGACTCAGATGATGAAAGTCAAGGTATTGTATGAATTGTGTGTGTCATGATGATGAAAGTTGAAGTCAAGGCATTGTATGAATTGTATGTCATGATGATGAAAGTTAAAGTCAAGGCATTGTATGAATTGTGTGTGCCATGATGATGAAAGTTAAAGTCAAGGTATTGTATGAATTGTAGTATGTCATGATGATGAAAGTTGAAGTCAAGGTATTGTATGAATTGTGATATGTCATGATGATGAATTGAAAGTTGAAGTCAAGGCATTGTATGAATTGTGTGTGCCATGATGATGAAAGTTAAAGTCAAGGCATTGTATGAATTGTGTGTCATGATGATGAAAGTTAAAGTCAAGGCATTGTAAAGTCAAGGTATTGTATGAATTGTGTGTGTCATGATGATGAAAGTTAAAGTCAAGGCATTGTATGAATTGATGTGCCATGATGATGAAAGTTAAAGTCAAGGTATTGTATGAATTGTATATGTCATGATGATGAAAGTTAAAGTCAAGGTATTGTATGAATTGATGATGTTAAAGTCATGATGATGAAAGTTAAAGTCAAGGCATTGTATGAATGATGTCATGATGATGAAAGTTAAAGTCAAGGTATTGTATGATGTCATTGTTGTGTCATGAATGTCATGATGATGAAAGTTAAAGTCAAGGTATTGTATGAATTGTGTGTCATGATGATGAAAGTTAAAGTCAAGGTATTGTATGAATTGTGTGTGTCATGATGTTGAAAGTTACAAATCAAGATATTGTATGAATTGTGTTTGTCATCATGATGAAAGTTACAAATCAAGGTATTGTATGAATTGATTTTGTCATGATGATGAACGTCATAGATAGATAAAAAGATAGATAGATAGGTAGATAGAAAGATAGAAAAATGGATGGATAGATAGATAGAAAGATAGGTAGATATATAGATAGAAAGATAGATATAAAAGTGGGTAGATAGA
The DNA here is from genome assembly GCA_037039925.1 of Doris montereyensis. Lineage (NCBI taxonomy): Eukaryota > Metazoa > Mollusca > Gastropoda > Nudibranchia > Dorididae > Doris > Doris montereyensis. The sequence goes on from JAXRKP010002057.1 coordinate 11,213, forward strand.
TAGATAGATAAATATAGATAGATAGAAATATGGATAGATAGATAGAAAGATGGATAGAAAGATAGATAGATATATAGATAGATAGATAGATATATAGATAGATATATATATAGATAGATAGATAGATAGATAGATAGATAGATAGATATATAGATGGATAGATAGATAGATATATAGATGGATAGATAGATAGATAGAAAGATGGATAGATAAATCTAGTCTTACAAGTATACAAATCTTTGTTTCATTTCCAGGGCACAAGGCCTTGTCTTTACTGGGGAGGAGTTGATGAGCAAAGTGGATGACTGTGTGAAATCCCATAAAAAGCAGATGGCACCACACATGAAGGACAAAAAGAGAAGCAAGAGAGGAACAGAGGAGACTTGAAACTGAGCTGAGGCATTTGATAGAAGAGTTGGAAGGCAAGTATGAAAAGCAGTGGATTCCAGGATACAGGAAGAATCAGATCTCAGATGATGACTCACACCAGATCTCAGTGGAGTCTTCTAATAAAGTGAAAGAGTCAAGCAGCAAGGCAGCCAAATCAGAGGCTCTTTGCGAGTTCTCAATCACTGATAAACACAAGTCGAAAGATTCGCCAAAAGATCTGAATCCGTCAGGATTAAGGGCCTTTCTAGACGAAGATTATAAACAGTTGGATACAGGAAGAAAACATGGCATTAAGTCCAGGAAAGCAAACTGTGATAAGGAAAAGTCGATTACAGACGGCCACCTTCCCGTAGATAATGAAAGTACAGAGCCAGATAAATTCATGCGCACCAGTAATTTACATTCCAAAAATGATCACAAAATCGCTGACATCGAAGGAGAAAAAAAATGCTTTAGAAAATCCTGTGAAAAAGAAAGGAGGCAAAATGTTGCGGAAACCACAAAAAAAGAATGGGTGAGCGATTTCTCCAGCTCCACTCCTATTTCCGATGAGCCAGAATCCTCGAGTCGTCTTTCAGAGGTAAACAAACAGGTAGACAGGGAAGATTCTTGGCAGAATGATAATCGCTCTGACGGTGTCTTATCTTTGCCACAATTAGCAAAGAAAAAAGTAAAAAAAAGAAAGAAGCTTTGACCTATGAACCAAATTTAAATGTAGTCCAACGATCTTTGAAACTGAAACGGGAAGGGGTGGGGGAAAAGACGGGAAAGGAAAAAAATAAAAGAATTCCAATCAAAAACACTTTTGTTCAACAACATTGTTTTGGCTGCGGCAAATTATTCTATTCCATTTTACCTATTTTCAATGGGTTGTTGTGACTGATGTGATTGTGACATTCATTGCTGTGATGTGACTGATGTAATTGTGACATTCATTGCTGTGTTGTAACTGATGTGATTGTGACATTCATTGCTGTGTTGTGACTGATGTAATTGTGACATTCATATTGTGACTGATGTAATTGTGACATTCATTGCTGTGTTATGACTGATGTAATTGTGACATTCATTGCTTTGTTGTGACTGATGTAATTTGACATTCACTGCTGTGATGTGACTGATGTAATTGTGACATTCATTGCTGTGTTGTGACTGATGTGATTGACATTCATTGCTGTGTTGTGACTGATGTGATTGTGACATGCATTGCTGTGATGTCTGATGTAATTGTGACATTCATTGCTGTGATGTGACTGATGTAATTGTGACATTCATTGCTGTGTTGTGACTGATGTGATTGCGACATTCATTGCTGTGTTGTGACTGATGTGATTGTGACATGCATTGCTGTGATGTGACTGATGTAATTGTGACATTCATTGCTGTGTTGTGACTGATGTAATTGTAACATTCATTGCTGTGTTGTGACTGATGTAATTGTGACATTCATTGCTGTGTTGTGACTGATGTAATTGTGACATTCATTGCTGTGTTGTGACTGATGTGATTGCGACATTCATTGCTATGTTACTGATAAAGATTTAGAGAATTTGTATTCATAGTTTTGGAAGAAATGCTAGGGTTACACCAGGCAGTGGACACGGGAAGCACCTGTACGGGGATTAGGCGGTCCTTCCTTCCACAAGTCTCCTGCTGCCTTGCAGGCAGGTCTTGGTTGACCAAAGGCTAAGAGAGTTAACCCTGACATAAAACAACCTGCTGTCTTGCAGGCCAGTTTTGGTTGAAGAAAGGCTAAGGTAGTTAACCCTGACATAAAACAACCTGTTGCCTTGCAGGCCAGGCTTGGTTGACCAAAGGCTAAGGGAGTTAACCCTGGCAGAAAATAACAAGGCCCGGAAGAGGGTCTCAAGGTGGCAGCCCCACCATTTACCTAGGGTACAGTGGGCTAATCCCCTGCTTATCTAAAACCAAACATATTCAAAGAAATACATATAATGATATACCCGGATTGAACTTTCGAAGACGACTCTGGAAAAGAACAGTGTAGAATTAGCTGAAGGAATGGACAAATTCAAAGTAGACGTTTTGGCCATTACAAAAACAAAGAAAAAAGGACAAGGCATAGAAAATGTAGGACTAGATTATACTTTAATCTTCTCAGGAGTAGATGTCAAAGATAGAGCTAGAGCAGGAGTAGGCCTCCTAATGCATAAAAGGCAAGGAAAGCTACTAGAAAGTTGGAAATTTATAAGACCACGGCTATTAAAGGTAAATATTAAACCAAAAGGAAGAGAAATTAAATTATTAATAGCTTATGGACCAAACAAAGATGCCACCAAAGAAGAAAAAGATATCTTCAAAAACGATTTACAAATAACTACAGAAAATCTCAAACCAAAACAGGAACTAATGGTTTTAGGAGATTTAAACGCTAGAGTAGTCAACAATGTAGAAACATCAGGAGAAGTAATAGATAAATAAGGAGAGACAACAACTTCTCCAAATGGAAAGTTTCTGATTTGATTTGATTTACCCACATCCACAACTAAAGTGATCTCGGGACTTTTGGTAAGATTTTAAATTTTCCCCGGATTGCCCTGTAAACAGTCTAGGGATCTTTAACGTGCGCAGAGCGATGTGATCTGCACATGGGACCTCCTTTTTATCGTCCATCTCCGATGAGACTAGATGTTGATCCACCTGCCAGTACCAGGACCAGGGGGATTTTGCTCCAAAAAACTTTTTCAACTGTTGGCGGGGCTCGAACCCACTATCTTTTGGTTGAAAGGCCGACACCTTGCCCTTGGATTACCAAATCCCCACCCCCAAATGGAGAGGGACTAATAGATTTTTGCCTAAAGAATAACATGAAAAATAGCCGACACCCTTTTGCCTCATAAAGATATCCATAAATATACAAGAGTTATTGAAGACATGTGAAAAGTCAATCATAGACTACATAATATTAATAGTTAGCAGCTCCCTTTCAACAGCACATAGGATGAAAGAGTAAACAGAGGAGCTGAAATATTTAGTGATCATCACCTAGTGATTGCCTAAATGAGATTACTGACTGATGAAAACAAACAGAAAAGGAAAGAGAAGAGAACGACTAAACTAAAAATAGAACAACTAAATAAACCAGTAGTAAAAGAGATATACCAATCTAGGATAAAAATATTTATCAGTGAAAGGCAGATGGATCTGAATGGCAAATGTATAAAGAAACACTCCTCAGTTGTCCTGAAGAGTGTGTGGTAGGAAACAAATTAAAGGAGATTGGAAAAGAACAGCGTGGTGGAATGAGAATGTCAAGACTAAAATCAAAGAAAAGAAGGATGCCTGGAAGAAATATTTACAAACAACGAGACAAGAGGATAGGATAGATTACGTGAGTAAAAGAACTATCGCCAAAGAGGAAGTGAGGAAAGCAAAACAGGAACAATGGGAAGATTTTGGACAAAGACTTCAAGAAAGCTATCAAGAAAACCAAAAGCTGTTCTGGGGAGAAATGAAGAGCATGAGAAAGACCAAAGCATGCACAATACGACAAATTAAGAATGCCAAAGGATAAATAATGAAAGAAGACATTGAAATCATGGAAACGTGGAGAAAGTATTTTCAACAATTACATAATTCCTCCACAACATATGAAACTAGGAGTACAGATCAATTAGTAAGAATAACAAGTAATCTAGATGAGACAGCTGAAGATGTAGACATCTCAATTCAAGAACTCCAAACAGCTATAAGAAAAGTGAAATTAGTAAAGGCCACAGGAGTAGATCAAATTTATCCAGAAATGATTAAAAACCAAGGGAGAGAGGCAGACAAACTACTACATGCAATATGTCAACAAGCATGGAAGTTAAAACAGGTGCCAGACGACTGGAAAAAGGGAACGGTAGTACCAACACACAAGAAAGGATCAACTATGGAATGCTCAAACTATAGAGGGATATCACTAATTAGCGTACCAGGAAACGTGTATGCCAGGATTCTGGAAATGAGACTAAGAAAAAGAGTAGAGGATCAGATTGAAGAACATCAGAGTTGATTTAGACCAGGAAGAAGTGTACAAGACCACATATTTACAATTAGGCAAATAATAGAAATATTCATTGAGAAACATTGACTTGCACCTGTGTTTTGCTGACTTAGAAAAGGCATTTGACACTGAGGAGGGACGAACTGTGGCATTTCTTAAAAGAACACATTGTAGAGCAAAATTTAAGAGAAGCCATTAAAAGTTTTTTACAATAAACCAAAGTGTGCAGTGAGAGTTTGATGTGGAATTAGGAGCAAGACAGGGTTGTGTCCTTAGTCCATTTTTGTTTATCACATTTATGGATTCAGTCGCAAAGGCATCCTCAAAAATGAAGAAAATGAATGTAGGTATGTGGAAGAAACTCAAACCAGTAATGTAGCAATGCTTTCATTTGCTATTAATTTTTATGTTTGAAAATCAGAAAGGAACCTTCAGTCGAATACCATCATGCTGAATAATGAATTAAATAAAAGATGAATGAGAGTAAATGCAAAGAAAATCAAAATAAGGCTAGTAACTAGGGAAGCTAATACACAAAATCTTAAATTGGGCAGGGAAAATTTAGAACAAGTTCAAAGCTACAATTACCTAGTAGGAGTAATGATTAACTCAGAGGGAAAACTTAGAGAAGAAATAAGCCAGAGAATCCAAATGGCAATGACAATATGTAACCATCTAGGAAAGGCATCTATAGGTAAACAAGAATTGTCAACAAAAACCATAATGGCAGTATACAACACAATTTATTGTCCCACTCTCCGCAGTGAAACCTGTACCTTAGACAGTAGGGAATACAGTATAGATACAACTTAGTATAAGCAGCTGAAATGAAATATCTAAGAAGAGTAGTAGGGAAAACTAAAAGAGACAAAATCAGAAACACAACAATAAGAGATCAAACCAAAGCAGATGGCATAAAAAGTAGAAATAAATCAACTGAGATGGTTTGGGCATGTAAACAGAATGAATGACAATAGAATAGCTAAATCAGTATACAGTGCTAAAACTCAAGGTAAAAGACCAAAAGGCAGACCTGGGAGAAATTGGGAAGAAGATATAAAAGAGGTATTAAAGTAAAGAAATTTAACTTTCACGGAAGGAAACAGAAAATGTCAGGATAGGGCAGCCTGGAGAAAGATCATTTCGGGTATCTAAACCCATACACCGGAGTGTAGAATGGGAGCTGATAAAGAAAGAAAGAAAGGTGGGGTTAAAATTGATGAAGGAGTCATTTCAATAGTGTGCCTTTGCCCATTTTCGTGAAAAACAAGACAGAGAGATAATCCTAGGGATAAATGAAAAAATACTTCCTGAAAGGTGTGAAAATGATATGAAGAAAATACATCATGTTTACAGTCGTTTGAAACTTGGAATTCCCAAAGCCAACAGTGCCAAAGTTAATGGTTTTTGGCATTTTCTCTAAATGACGTATTGTGACTTAGACAAACTATTGAAATGACCGTTTCAATTGAGGAAATCACTTGGTAAAATTTGATCAAACTGATGTTTATCACAATTTATTGAAAACCAGAAAAAAAAGCTTTGAGTCTGAAGAAATCGTAAAATTTCTAAAAGTTATGTGAAATGTGATGACATGGCTTCGGAAGTTTTAATGTGTTTTTTTTCTTCTTCCTATTTTAATTTTGTTGTACTTGCTTTCTGTTTGCATGTTTATTAAAGCAGATTTAATTTGATTCTTTATGCTAGAGACCATAATTCTTACAAAGGAGAAGAATTTCATCCAAATAATGTCTGACAATTGGAATTAGTTTTTGATGACTTTCTTGACTCTCAAACACTACTAAGTAATTGTTAGAATGTAAGTTTGAAACAGTTTATCTTCGACTGTGTTTGATATATCATATCCAAAACATGTCAAAAATCACACCAGCAATTCTAATTTTCTGCATGGTGTATGCAGTAATCACACTGGGGGCTTTTGAGCTAAAGGGTTTGAAACCTAGTTGTACTATGTCTGACGCAGTCTTGAAGATTCTCCTCACTACACAGGGGTATGAATGGTTACAAATAGTCTCGAAGATTCTCCTCACATTGATCCATGCAGTTGTACCATGGAAGGTGTCATCCTGCTGCAAAAAAAACCACCACTTTGATCCATGCATTTGTACCATGGAATGTGTCATCCTGCTGTAAAATAAAACCACCACTTTGATCCATGCATTTGTACCATGGAAGGTGTCATCATCCTGTTGTAAAATAAAACCACCACTTTGATCCATGCAGTTGTACCATGGAAGGTGTAATCATCCTGCTGTAAAATAAAACCACCCTTTTGATCCATGCATCTTTGTTCTATGTTGTACCAAAGTGTCATCCTGCTGTAAAATCCTGCTGTAAAATAAAACCACCACTTTGATCCATGCAGTTGTACCATGGAAAGTGTCATCATCCTGCTGTAAAATAAAACCACCCTTTTGATCCATGCATTTGTTCTATGGAAAGTGTCATCCTGCTGTAAAATAAAACTACCACTTTGATCCATGCAGCTGTACCATGGAAGGTATTCACCAAGAAATTGTACTATGTGTAATCAAACAGACGCCTAGATTGAATTCTTTTCTATTCTTTGACGGAGGTTGATTTTTGACTGACTTGAACTCTTTATACGATTTCAGGTTCAAGGCAAGATCTTTCTTTATATTTATTATCAATCACGTGTTTGGCTAATTAGTAATACTAACACAGAGTTAGTAACATCAAGGTATTGTGAAATTTTACGAGCCGATTTATGCGTGCCAGGATTGTCTTCCTACTACAACTACAACACAAATTTATCTGCGTATTCAATATTGCCAGCTGTTCTAGACGTCTTAAATTTGGATCTACCACCCTCGATCTTTCTTGCTGTCAAAAGAAGAACCTGTAATCTCAATTTTTCGAATAAAGAAGTTGATTATTCCAATCCAAATTTTGTTACGAAATCCTGACAAATGTGTGAGCCACGCCGTCCCTTTTCTTGGAACACTGACCCTAACTTCATCATGACTATCTTATCAGCATGGACCATTAAAATAAAATAATCTTAGTATTCATAAATCATAGGCTAGATTTAAAATTTGATCTAGCTTGAGACCTACATATAATCTAGGTTGAGCCTTTTCAAATGCTAAATGCTAGGTCTAGGGCTTAGTTGTCTTATTATAAGAAAAATCACATAGCAGATTAAAAAAAGAACCACTGTAAATAAGTGTGTAAAACTGTTCTTCTGTGGAAGATGTAAAAACTGTTAAAAGTATTAAAACTGTGATGCGAGTCAGAATTAGGCTGCAAACAGACAGCTCTCCTGTTAGTAATTTTAGTTTTAGTTGTAGTTTCAGTTTTAGCTGTAGTTAAAATCAATTTTAGTTTTAATACCCCACTTTGGCGACTGGTGAATTTCATTTGTAGGAAACATATTGGAAAAAGTAGCGGTAAAGGAGAGGAATCCACTTTAGCACCTTAGTTCCCACAGATTTAATTCGCCAGTCATCAAAAATAAGGGTGCTAAACTAAATGGGGAGGCGCGAACCCCCTCTGTTGGTAGCCTGAAAGTTTAAAGTTTATTTTCACTTTCAGTTTCAGGCCAAACACGCAGTCGATACAATGATTTCAAAGTTTATTTTAATTTTCAGACCAAACACAGAGACATACAATGATTTCAAAGTTTATTTTCACTTTCAGACTAAACACGCAGTCAATACAATGATTTCAAAGTTTATTTTCATTTTCAGACCAAACACACAGACATACAATGATTTCAAAATTAATTCCCCTTTAAGACCAAACACACAGACATACAATGATTTCAAAATTAATTCCCCTTTAAGACCAAACACACAGACATACAATGATTTCAAAGTTTATTTTCACTTTAACTTTAAGACCAAACACACAGACATACAATGATTTCAAGAAGTTTATTTTCACTTTAAGACCAAACACACAGACACACAATGATTTCAAAGTTTATTTTCACTTCAACTTTAAGACCAAACACAGTCCATATAATGATTTCAATAAAAACTGTAGAACTTATTGAGTAGCACAGTGACCCAAGATGAGGAAACAACACAAGTTTTGATAACACATTGCTAAAGGTGTGCCCCGGACAACAAGCACATAAATGATGATAATATCAAGAAAAGGGCAGAATCAAAGATAAAGTAAAGTGTAAAGTGATTAACAATTGAGAGAAAACCTTAATGAGCAATAAATCACAAACAAAAACACACAAAATCAAATGAGAAAAAAGGTAAATCGATACACTGTATACTACTACTACATAGATCTAAACATATATAAAATAAAAGAAATGAATAGTTACAAACCAGAACCCCCCCCCCTATGAAAAACAAAAACCTGACAATGAAAACTTGATTTAAAAAACCCATGTTCTTTGATTTTACCCACATCTACAACTTTAATGACCTCAGGACTTTAGTTTTAGGTAGGATTTTCATTTTGCCTGCTGAACTGTTCTGTACAGTAGAAGGATCTTTGATGCGTACAGTGTTGTGATTGGACTAAATGATGTCGATTTACCCATCTACATGATCTAATGGGGTGGGGGTGGGGGGGGGGGGGGTTAATTTAGAAAAATTTTCAACTCGTTGGGATCTTGTCTATTTGTACTCATTTTATTTTTGTCCAGAAACGACAGACATGAATATAAAATTGTATAGGTAGGGTGCGCAAAAAAACAGTTATATTTATATATATATATATATAAATATATATATAAATAATATATATATATAGATAATATATATATATATATATTACATATATAATATATTATACTTATACATTATATATATATATATATATATATATATATATATATATATATATATATATGTAATATTAATAAATACACATATTATAATGAAGGCCATTTTAATATCCAACAATATTTTGCCATGTTCTCTTTTACAATGGTTAACATAAGCACAAAAACTTTATTAAAATAGAATTAAGATGTCGGTCATATACAGTAGGTAATGGTTAACATAAGCACAAAAACTTTATTAAAATAGAATTAAGATATCAGTCATATACAGTAGGCAATGGTTAACATAAGCACAAAACTTTATTAAAATAGAATTAAGATATCAGTCATATACAGTGGTACTGCTTATCTTCACATAGTTTTCATTTGAAATTGAAGTCAACGTTCTTCTTTAATCAACATAGTCTACCACTGCTAATTGGAAATACTGTCCAATGACACAATCGTTGAAAACTAAATAAATCCCTATATTTTCTCTATAAGAGATGAGATCTAACAATTCGTTATTCCAACTCCGACACTCATTTTCGACCACAATTTAGTACTTTGTGTTTATCAAGTTGTCCATTAATCTGACATACCATGCACCCAAGCGATTTCAGAGCAATCGGGAACTTTGCAAACATCAATGACATGTCCAATAATTAGTCCACATGTATTAGTATTATATACCACATGGGCCTAGGTGTAAAATTTTGTGCTTTGAATTGAACCATGACACATGAAAGACAGTCGGTGATAAAGGCAACACCACATCGGTGTACTGTTTTCACACTTTTGGTTTCTGGCGACCAACTGAGCCAACCAGGACTGCTACTGCTAGCCAATATCTCATGTGGGTCACTCCGTCCGTCTGTTACTCTCTCTCACCTCATCTCTTTCTCTTCCGCTCCTCAGTCTCTCAGTTTTTGTGTGTGTATGTCTCTCTCTCTCTGTGTATAATAATACATGTTTGTTAGTCAGATAAACCAATTTTCGGCGACGGACAGTGTCAGATTAACATTAACAGTGGTAGACGGTAATTGTAATTTCCAAGTCCTGTTTCATATATATAAAAGAGCATACCTCTTTATTTTAACGTCCTTTTTCTCTTCCATCTGGTAGTTGGTGTGTCATTAGAACAGGAAAGAATACACACACACATACACAGACACATAAATACACTGACACAGTGACAGAGAATAACAATTTGATAATCCCATCCACCAAAAGCTCCATTCCTACCTATTATCTTCTAGTATTGCCACGGCCAGATTACAGAACCAGATGGAAATCTAAAACAAGAATACAGCTGTCCTTGTTTTTGAAAATGGAAGTTGCCTACCTTCACTTAAAAAAAAGGAAACCCGTTTGTAAGCCTCCCTACCTTGCTGACAAGACTTGCTTCTTTTTAATGGAGATAATTATTAATAGCATGGCTGTAAATCTGAAGACAAAACAAGTGATGCTCATCAAATCAACACAGACCCCATCCTCCATGACATAAAATATATAAACAAGCATAATATGCCCTTGGTAAATATCAAAATTATATTTCCAGTCAGTACAACTGGGTGATATCTATCAAATGTGGTTACTATTTCCAGACAGTACTAGTATCATATCTATCAAAAGGGTTTACTATTTCAGTCAGTACTAGTATACTGGGTGATATCTATCAAATGTGGTTACTATTTCCAGTCAGTATTAGTATACTGGGTGATATCTATCAAATGTGATTACTATTTCAGTCAGTACTAGTATACTGGGTGATATCTATCAAATGTGATTACTATTTCCAGTCAGTGCTCAGTATACTAGTATATCAAATGTGATTACTATTTCCAGTCAGTACTAGTATAAGTAATATCTATCAAAAGTGATTACTATTTCCAGTCAGTACTAATATACTGGGTGATATCTATCAAATGTGATTACTATTTCCAGTCAGTGCTATACTAGGTATATCAAATGTGATTAGTTTCAGTCATATCTAGGTGATATCTATCAAAAGGGTTTACTATTTCCAGTCAGTACTAGTATTACTGGGTGATATCTATCAAGGGTGATTACTATTTCAGTCAGTACTAGTAATGATATCTATCAAATGTGATTACTATTTCCAGACAGTACTAGTATACTGGGTGATATCTATCAAATGTGTTACTATTTCCAGACAGTACTAGTATACTGGGTGATATATATCAAATGTGATTACTAGTTCCAGTCAATATTAGTATATTGGGTGATATCTATAAAATGTGATTACTTTTTCCAGACAGTACTAGTATACTGGGTGATATATATCAAATGTGATTACTATTTCCAGTCAGTACTAGTATACTGGGTGATATCTATCAAATGTGATTACTATTTCCAGTCAGTACTAGTATACTGGGTGATATCTATCAAAAGTGGTTATTATTTCCAGTCAGTACTAGTATACTGGGTGATATCTATCAAAAGTGGTTATTATTTCCAGTCAGTACTAGTATACTGGGTGATATATATCAAGAGTGGTTACTAGTTCCAGTCAGTACTAGGATACTGGGTATTATCTATCAAAGTGGTTACTAGTTCCAGTCAGTACTAGTATACTGGGTGATATCTATCAAGAGTGGTTACTAGTTCCAGTCAGAACAAGTATACTGGGTGATATCTAACAAGAGTGGTTACCAGTTACAGTCAGTACTAGTATACTGGGTGATATCTGTCAAGAGTGGTTACCAGTTACAGTCAGTACTAGTATACTGGGTGATATCTAACAAGAGTGGTTACTAGTTACAGTCAGTACTACTAGTATACTGGGTGATATCTATCAAAGAGTGGTTACTAGTTACAGTCAGTACTAGTATACTGGGTGATATCTATCAAGAGTGGTTACTAGTTACAGTCAGAACTAGTATACTGGGTGATATCTATCAAGAGTGGTTACTAGTTACAGTCAGTACTACTAGTATACTGGGTGATATCTATCAAGAGTGGTTACTAGTTACAGTCAGTACTACTAGTATACTGGGTGATATCTAACAAGAGTGGTTACTAGTTACAGTCAGTACTAGTATACTGGGTGATATCTATCAAGAGTGGTTACTAGTCACAGTCAGTACTAGTATACTGGGTGATATCTATCAAGAGTGGTTACTAGTTCCAGTCAGAACTAGTATACTGGGTGAAATCTATTAAGAGTGGTTACTAGTTCCAGTCAGTACTGGTAAACTGGGTGATATCTATCAAGAGTGGTTACTAGTTCCAGTCAGTACTAGTATACTGGGTGATATCTATTAAGAGTGGTTACTAGTTCCAGTCAGTACTAGGATACTGGGTGATATCTATCAAGAGTGGTTACTAGTTCCAGTCAGACTAAGTATACTGGGTGATATCTATCAAGAGTGGTTACTAGTTCCAGTCAGTACTAGTATACTGGGTGATATCTATCAAGAGTGGTTACTAGTTCCAGTCAGTACTAGTATACTGGGTGATATCTATCAAGAGTGGTTACTAGTTCCAGTCAGTACTAGTATACTGGGTGATATCTATCAAGAGTGGTTACTAGTTCCAGTCAGTACTGGTATACTGGGTGATATCTATCAAGAGTGGTTACTAGTTCCAGTCAGTACTAGGATACTGGGTGATATCTATCAAGAGTGGTTACTAGTTCCAGTCAGTACTAGTATACTGGGTGATATCTATCAAGAGTAGTTACTAGTTCCAGTCAGTACTAGTAAACTGGGTGATATCTATCAGAGTGGTTACTAGTCACAGTCAGTACTAGTATACTGGGTGATATCTATCAAGAGTGGTTACTAGTTAGTTCCAGTCAGTACTAGTATACTGGGTGATATCTATCAAGAGTGGTTACTAGTTCCAGTCAGTACTAGTATACTGGGTGATATCTATCAAGAGTGGTTACTAGTTCCAGTTCGAGTCAGAACAAGTATACTGGGTGATATCTATCAAGAGTGGTTACTAGTTACAGTTACAGTCAGTACAAGTATACTGGGTGATATCTATCAAGAGTGGTTACTAGTTACAGTCAGTACAAGTATACTGGGTGATACCTATCAAGAGTGGTTACTAGTTACAGTCAGTACAAGTATACTGGGTGATATCTATCAAGAGTGGTTACTAGTTACAGTCAGTACAAGTATACTGGGTGATACCTATCAAGAGTGGTTACTAGTTACAGTCAGTACAAGTATACTGGGTGATATCTATCAAGAGTGGTTACTAGTTACAGGCAGTACTACTAGTATACTGGGTTTACATGGATAGGTGTGAACTGTAATCTTCATGAACAGTACTATTCCAACATTTTAATGATAAAATTTGCTCAAAACAGCAGCATAGGTGAATGAAGACTTTACTTAAATATGGGGAAATTTTTTCCTAGATGAAAATGATCTTGGGATCATTAAGAAAATACATGCAAAATATGGTTACTCTAAGTGGCCTGGTAACAGGGCCTTTGGCGAACAAAGAACGACCAACTCGGAATTATATATATATATATATATATATATATATATATATATATATATATATATATATATATATATATATATATATATATACACACACATTATACAAATTTACCACAAGACAAGCCTTAACGAAAACTGAAAGAGACAATAAATAAAATAAGTATACCCATATCTATAAATATCCAGAGCTGATTAGCTCCGCGCAGACTTTGGCAGTGAAAAGAAGCTGATTTTGTGAGAGGCTGGCAGAAAAAGCGACACGGAATCGTGATCAAAAGTCAGAGCAGTCTAAAGATCAAATCACATCAAAGTCAGAGCAGTCTCAAGATCAAAGCATATCAAAAAGTCAGAGCAGTCCAAAGATCAAATCACATCAAAAGTCAGAGCAGTCTAAAGATCAAATCACATCAAAAGTCAGAGCAGTCCAAAGATCAAATCACATCAAAAGTCAGAGCAGTCCAAAGATCAAATCACATCAAAAGTCAGAGCAGTCTAAAGATCAAATCACATCAAAGTCAGAGCAGTCTAAAGATCAAATCACATCAAATACATCATTGAGCTAAAATGAATGCAATAAAAAACTTTTATGTCACTCACAGGATAAATATAAATTGTCTGAACATGTGAAAACAATGAGAGACTAAGATCATTACAGATAGCAAAACTCTTTAAATTAAGGAAATAAACAAACTTCGACTGGAATTCCATATGTCGTCTGTGCCACCTGAAAAATGTCCACGTGTCATTTTTGTCAGTATGTTACCTGAAATCCACTCAATTTATACCATCATCGATAACGGAGAGAACGCACTTTTGTTTTGATGTGCCGTTACTAAACTGTTAGGCCTTATTTTTTGTTAAGCATAAAAAAAACAACTTATTTTCATCAAAGCTAATGGTCTAGTCCACCACTTTCAGACTTTTCTTTCACTTACTAACTTGTTAATGTTACTTTATTCATAGATGCTGAGACAGATCCTATAATTATACACAAGGGGGAAAAATTGACAGTGGGGATAGTTTACAAGATTATCAATGGTGATCTCAACGTTCATGATGATGATGACGATCATTATCATATGATAAAAGTAGGATGTGATGCTGCGTACGCTAATGTGCAGTAATTGTAGTCCTGATTTGTTGCTGATACATTTGCATCTGAGCCGCGTGAGGAAATGTCTCGAGCGTCTTCCCGAAGAACCCAACATCGACACTAACATTGCTAAGATCTAAACTTGGGACCCAAGTCTGATGCTGACAGCATTACCACTGGACCATCGACCACATAGGAGATAGATAGGAAGAGTATTGCCTTGATAAAATGATGGATGGATTGATAATATGTAAGGACTGAGAGATGGATGGATAGAAGGATAGATAACTAACAT
>JAXRKP010002057.1:26297-72595 GCA_037039925.1 Doris montereyensis
GTATGACTCCATTGGTAGATATGCTGGTACGCATCAGTAACTGCCATCGGTGAGTTGTACTACCACATCGGTAAATATGCTGGTAAAGCATCAGTTGCTGGCATTGATGACTTCTTGTATGACCCCACTGATAGCTATGGCGGTAAGGCATCAGTTGCTGGCATTGATGAGTTCTTGTATGACCCCACTGATCGCTATGGCGGTAAGGCATCAGTTGCTGACATTGGTGAGTTCTTGTATGACCCCACTGGCAGCCATGCTGATGAGACACCATTGCTGACATTGGTGAGTTCTTGTATGACCTCACTGATAGCCATGCTGATGAGACATCATTGCTGACATTGGTGAGTTCTTGTATGACCTCACAGCCATGCTGATGAGACACCATTACTGACATTGGTGATGTATGACCTCACTGATAGCCATGATGAGACACCATTGCTGACATTGGTGAGTTCTTGTATGACTCCACTGGCAGCCATGCTGATGAGACATCATTGCTGACATTGTGAGTTCTTGTATGACTCCACTGGCAGCCATGCTGATGAGACATCATTGCTGACATTCATGAGTTCTTGTATGACCCCACTGATAACCATACTGATGAGACATCATTGCTGACATTGGTGAGTTCTTGTATGACCCCACTGATAGCCATGCTGATGAGACACATCTGAGATTTGAGTTCTGACTGGTAGTCATGCTGATGAGACATCATTTGACATTGGTGAGTTTTTGTATGACCCCACTGATAGCCATGCTGATGAGACATCATTGCTGACATTCATGAGTTCTTGTATGACCCCACTGATAACCATACTGATGAGACATCATTTGACATTTGAGTTCTTATGACCCCACTGATAGCCATGCTGATGAGACATCACATCATTGCTGATGAGACATCATTGCTGACATTCATGAGTTCTTGTATGACCCCACTGATAGCCATGCTGATGAGACATCATTGCTGACATTGGTGAGTTCTTGTATGACCCCACTGGTAGTCATGCTGGTAAGGCATCAGTTGCTGACATTGGTGAGTTCTTGTATGACCCCACTGATAGCCATGCTGATGAGGCATCAGTTGCTGACATTGGTGAGTTCTTGTATGACCCCACTGATAGCCATGCTGATGAGGCATCAGTTGCTGACATTGGTGAGTTCTTGTATGACCCCACTGGTAGTCATGCTGGTAAGGCATCAGTTGCTGACATTGATGAGTTGTTGTACGGCCTCACTAGTAGCTATGCTGGTGAGACATGAGTTACTGATATAAATCCCATGGGCAAGATTTTTTTTATCAGCTTGATTTGTCTGAGCCTGGTCAGTACTTCTACTCCCATGAAAAGAAAGAATTTGCTATCAAAGAACTGAGGCATCCTTATTCTAACCAGTAAACCAGCTCAGAATAAAAGGATCCAAAGAAAAATATATGCAACGTCTCAAATCAGTAATAGCGATTGATTACTATGCTTTTTATGATGCAGTACAACATTAACTTGCCAGAGATTTGACAACAGTTTAAATCTTTTTCTTATTATTCTATGCATAAACAGAAATGATTTAGATTAACTTTGTTTCACATGAAATTAAAGTTCGGTTATGAGATTCTGATTAATATGTCTGATGATTTAAGTACTTGGACTTTCGTTTATTTACATTTGTACCCGATTTGTTTGCTGACCCCTTTTCGTTCAGGTATAAGATAAGGCTATTTTCTTTAAAACACATAATGATAGTATGTTAATCAAAATAAAACACAAAAGTTGCTCCTAACTTGTCCTGGCATTTCTGTCCAGGCCTTGATATGGTACAGTTTTCTTCAACATTTTTCAAATTTCCCCCCTTCTTCAATTAGATTCAACTATAACATATAATTTATTATCAAAATGGCACAGCTAATATGACTATTTACCATAATAAAATGTTTGAAAAATCCCTCTTTATCTTTAGCCACAAACAAAACAAATCTCAACGGCACGAAAAACACCCTCAGTATCCTCAGCGACAAAAATTAACACGAAAACCACGAACCATGAAAGGCCAATATTTCTGCTTTGGACTGATATTTTCAAAACATGTCAACATCATTTAAGTCAAAGTATAGATTATGACCATGATAATGTTTATCCTTTAAAGGGCGAAATACCGTCTCGATCAGCTTTAAATCAGTTTTTTTGTCTCTCACAGAAAAAGTGGTGAACTGGACTTGTGCGCCTTTCGTGCGGCACTGACGATATTTGTGTCTGTGTCTTTCACATGCCCTATGTCTCAAATCGTAGCTTCAGATAAAAAAGTATGTGTGACTGAGTTAGACTTAACATTGTCAAAATATATACTCACTCCATAGTTTCCTTGCAACTTGTTTAAAAGGATAAAATATCAAACACCTTGCTGGCTCACATTTGCATACATCAAACCATTCAGTTTGACATCAAAACACTTCACTTAGTGAAGCAGCCCACTGCATTTCACAATCCATCAAATTTTTAGAAGGGATAATTTAGAGTACTTGAAAGAGATATTGTACAAAACTTGAAGTGATTATAAAAAGTTTGAGTGACTCTCCTCTCCGTCTCAGTTGCCAGAAATTTGTCCGCTCAAGAAGAAAGACGAAATCTGATGAAGAGCGAGTCTTGTGTATGTACAACGGATTACAATGTGCATTTGAACACGACAGAATATTGTTACCATCATAAATGCAGAAGACGACCAGACAACAGTGTCAAAATGAAAGGGAAGTAAGAACTGTGGGAAAAGTGACAATGTTTTCGTTTTTATTTATCAAAAGATGGGTCAGTTTCTCACATACATACAGATTTTTGATACTCTGTGCAGTCTACTTAGTGGATTCAAATTATTGATTTGAATCACAATACACAATATTATACAACGTTATGCTTTTAATTTGCAATTTCAAATCATTCATACATTATATTATTCAAATCATTCATGCATTATATTATTCAAATCATTCATGCATTATATTATTCAAATCATTCATACATTATATTATTCAAAATCAATAAAGTAAGCATATAATTTAGAAAGAATTCTTCATACCACGCAAATTCATAATTGAAGGGGTCACTTCAATAGTGTGCCCATCTCCATTTTCGTGAAAATCAGGACATAGAGATAATCCTAGAGAATAAAAGGAAAATAATGCTTCCTGAAAAGTGTGAAAATGATATGTTGAAATTACACCATGTTTACAGCTGCTTGAATTCCCAAAGCCAACAGTGCCAATTCCACAGTTTTTTTATACATATTTTCTCTAAATGACGTAATTGTGACTTAGGCACACTATTGAAATGATCCCTTCAATTTTATGATGTCCATAAAATGAAATTGAAGAGCTTTTAACTACCAAAACCAAAAGGAACAAACTATAGGCCTACTCAGCAAAACAAGAAAGTGTGCATCATTCAGCTTTATACATGTATTTTCAGGTGAGTGAAAATATTCAACGAAGTCTGTAACAATTAAGCCTAACTTGACATAAAAAAACGTGTCATCAGTCTTTTAACCATTAATCAAAGTTTCTTCATAAACAAATTTCATTTTGCTAGGACACGTTTAAGCGATAAAAAAAAGTACATTGAATGGAACTTTGATTGATGCACAGTTTCTTTTTCTAGCCCAGTATATATTATATTTCAAGTCTTGAAAATTTCGATCTGATAAAACCTGTAACTAAGCATCACATTGAAAACAACGGAGAAATATTAACAGAAACAAAACCAATCAAACACGGTGGACAACTGTGGTGACAGTGACAGCATAAATAAATGTTCAGTGTTGAATCACCCTCAGCTTTGGCCCACACATTGCGCATATGTTCTCACTTCCTATTCAGCTCCGCTTGATGCTCATGACTTTGCACACCCACTCCCCTATGGGGATGGCAGAATTCTCATGTTTCTTTACAAATGGGTGGTTCTGTGGAGTAACAAAAAGGTAATTAAAAAGTCAGCAACTGTGGAAATTCAGCAAATGAGCTTTACAAATGGGTGGTTCTGTGGAGAAGGTAGCAAAAAGTCAGCAACTACATTAATGAGCTTTACAAATGGGTGGTTCTGTGGAGAAGGTAACAAAAAATCAGCAACTACATTAATGAGCTTTACAAATGGGTGGTTCTGTGGAGAAGGTAACAAAAAGTCAGCAACTACATTAATGAGCTTTACAAATGGGTGGTTCTGTGGAGAAGGTAACAAAAAGTCAGCAACTACATTAAGGAGCTTTACAAATGGGTGGTTCTGTGGAGAAGGTAGCAAAAAGTCAGCAACTAAATTAATGAGCTTTACAAATGGGTGGTTCTGTGGAGAAGGTAGCAAAAAGTCAGCAACTACATTAATGAGCTTTACAAATGGGTGGTTCTATGGAAAGGTAGCAAAAAGTCAGCAACTACATTAATGAGCTTTACAAATGGGTGGTTCTATGGAGAAGGTAACAAAAAGTCAGCAACTACATTAATGAGCTTTACAAATGGGTGGTTCTGTGGAGAAGGTAGCAAAAATCAGCAACTACATTAATGAGCTTTACAAATAGGTGGTTCTGTGGAGAAGGTAGCAAAAAGTCAGCAACTACATTAATGAGCAAATTGTTCTGTTTCAAAACATCCTTGTACAGAGATCATACAAACAACAACTAAAGAGTGTCTGGATCATTTGTGTGTGTGTGTGTGTGTCTTTGTGTGTTAGTAAGTGAAGGAAATGACATTGAATTATATCAAAGCCCCACAGGAACAAAGATGAGACAAATACAAGGAATAGACAGAAAAAATATCCTGGCTACCATGGGGATCAAACCAGCAACCTCTGCGTCAGCACCCATCACCTTGCCATGAAAAGAAAGCATGCTACCAATTGAGCTAACTACACTATGTGCAATTCACCATTTTCTCTTTCGCTCTATGTGCAATTCACCATTTCTCTCTCACTCTATGTGCAATTCACCATTTCTTTCTTACTTACTCTATGTGAAATTCACCATTTCTCTTTAACTCTGTGAAATTCACCATTTCTCACTCACTTCATGTGAAATTCACCATTTCTCCCTCACTTTATGTGAAATTCACCATTTCTCTCTTACTTTATGAGAAATTCACCATTTCTCTCTTACTTTATGAGAAATTCACTATTTCTCTCTCACTCTATGTGCAATTCACCATTCTCTCATTTTATGTGAAATATGCGCCTTTATAACCTCTCCCCGGGTAGATAGATCTCATCAGCCTGGTAATAAAGTGGTAAGGTAGTCTATCTAGGAGACGGAAAACTCTGATTGCAAACCATGGGCAGACAGGGCACATTAACCTGGGAGGGTAGCCTGTCTAGGAGTGAATCTCCAAAAATAACTCCTGGTCCTCATAGTCAGGGGTTGGGCGTGGGGCCAGCAACCCTACCCAGCAAAAATCAGCATCGGTACAGAAATGTCAACAAAAAATTAGGCATAGTTGGCGCCCCTCTAAAGTGTCAGGGATGCACACCACCTCGATGGGACAGTGGAGAGTGCAATATGAAGCCTAGCAGGCCGACCCACCTTCCTAACCCAAGGACAATCTCCAGAATTGGCACCTGGAATGTCCGTACTATGTACGAGTCAGGGAAGTGCTCACAAATAGCCTCAGAATTCAGGAATTATCCATTGGATATTCTTGGAATCAATGAAACTCATCGGATAGGAATAGAAAGAAAAAAAAGACAACCGGTGAAACAATAATTTATTCAGGAAATACTGACAACAATGCAACCCACTCTGGAGGAGTTGGTTTTATGTTATCAAGGAAAGCCCAAACCTCACTTATTTCATGGAAACCAATGGGACCTCAGATCATATTAGCCGCTTTTAGAACAAGCTACCGGCGAATAAATCTAAATATCATCCAATGCTCTGCTCAACGAATGACAAGGAGGAAGATGTCAAAATAGATTTCTAAGAGCAGCACATGCAAAAGCTGGAAGACATCAAGTTGAGGGACATTTCAATAGTAACGGGACATTTCAACGCCAAAATAGGGGATGACAACAAAGGATTTGAAGAAGTCATGGGAAAGCATGGATTAGGGACAATGAATGAAAACGGAGAAATTTTTGTGGACATGTGTTTAAGCTACAACCCTATGATAGGACGCAGTCTTTTCAAACACAAAAGAATACACCTTGCCATTTGGATTTCACCTGATCAAAAGACACAGAACCAAATTGACCATCTGTGTATCAACAAATGATTTAGATCCTCTCCCAGCAATATTAAAGTTCATTGAGGAGCAGATGTCAGTTCTGATCACCATCTTGTTATAGGGAAAGTAAAATTTAGACTAAAATGAATACAGAGACACACCAACAACTATAACCAAGAGGAAATATGCTGTCAGCCTTCTAAGGGAAGAAAGGAAAAAAGAAGAATTTTCTCTCACACTTTCCAATCGATTTGAGGCTCTGACAGGACTAGAGGATAGTAACATAGAAGACCATTGGAGGGACCTGAAAGGTGTGTGGACAGCAACATGTGAGGAAATGCTCGGCAAGAAACAACAATACCAGAAAGAATGGATTTCTCAAGATACCTCCATAAAGATAAAAGCACGCAGGAAGGCAAAAATGCAGCTACTTGTGTCAAGAACCAGAGCAACCAAGGCACAATCCAAAGCCTTATACACAGATATCAATGCTCAAGTAAAGAAAAGTGTAAGAACAGACAAAAGAAATTATTTTGAAGAATTAGCCAGAGGCCAGTGAAACGGAAGAAGAAGGAAATATGAGAGATGTCTGTGCTGTAACTAAGAAGCTAACAGGAAGTACAGGCAACAAAGTACAGTCATAAAAAGCAAAAGCGGCAATCTTCTTACCACAAAAGAGGAACAAATATCTTGTTGGAAGGAAAACTTCTCAGAACTGCTGAATTGACCACCACCTGCACAACCCCCAACATAGAGTAAGCAATAGAAGACCTAGATATAGCTACAGTTGCCCAAACACCAGAGGAGATTCGACATGCAATCAGAAAGATCAAGAATGAAAAGGCAGCAGGACCGGATGGTATACCTGGAGATGCACCTAAAACAAACACAGAGTGCTTTGTTGTCATGTTACATAGCCTTTTCACAAAGATCTGAGAAAAGGAAGAATTTCCAAATGACTGGAAAGAGGGCCATATTGTCATATTACCTAAAAAGGAGACCTCAATGAGTAAACTAACTACAGGGGATAATGCTACTGTCAGTTCCAGGAAAAATTCTCAACAGGGTTATCTTTGAAATGACAGCAAAGTTATCCTGTGGTCCCCTTTCTTTAGAAACTTTATTAAGTGACCTACTGACCAGTCATCTGGGACTTTTCCTTCGATCCAAATTTTGGTGAATAGACTATGTAGAATGTGTACAGTAATTGCAATATCTACTTTCAGAGTGTCTAGCGTGATTAAATCTGGCCCACTGGCTTTGCCTGACTTGGTGGCTCTGATTGTCATTGCAATTTCTTCTTTTGTTGGTGGGTCTATGTTGATTGCTAGGTCCTTCCTTGCTAGTAACATGGTTGATGGGTTCTCTGTTTATAAGTTGATTAAAGTGTTCCCCTCCATCGTTTCAAATATTTTTCTTTATCGAAAATTGTATCTCCATTTACATCTTTTACGGACATCTCTGATTTATGTTGCCTCCTGATAAGATTTTCGTTGTCTGATAAACAATTTTCATCTCTCTTCCTGTAGCTGCTTTTCTGCCATTTTGTCGTTCTGTATACCTCTTCTCACTTCGCAATTGACTTTGGTATACTCATCTTGAGCAGCCATCTCCTCTCTTCTGGTTCTACAAATGTTTATTGACATTTTCCTTTTTTCTTTTATCAGTTCTAATTATTCCTGGGTAATCCAATCTTTTTTTGTGTGTTATGTTTTGTGTATGTATTCCACAATACACCCCCCCCTCTCTCTCTCTCTCTTTCTACCTCCTATCTCTGTTTCTAGATCTCAATTTATCATTCTCTGGTCTTTTCTTTACAGCCCTTTCCCCTTTTGGCCTCTTACCCCCCCCCCTCTCTCTCTCTCACTGCATGTGCACATGGGTATATGTATAACACAAGACCTATCCAAGGGGCAAAAAGTTACACAGCATTAACAACCACTAACTAAATCTTACATACCATAAGTGACTGAAGGTCCGCTCTGTCTGAGGGATTTTTCTTCAGGCTGAAATGGAAAATAAGTACAAACATATTAAAAATGCTGAAAAGACATTCTATGCTTTCAAAGTTACACAAAAATATGGAAAAAGTAGTTGCAGTTTTTTTTGCTGTGTAAAGAAACAATAATAACATAAGGAAGGATGGAAAATATATATATGTGAGTATTACTAGCTGGCAAACCACAGACAAGATATTGCTTGTCTTCTTTACACTGTGTTCTTAGTTGATGGGCGCCTCGAACCCACTACCTTTTGATTGAGAGGCCGAGTTCCCCTTAATGGGATCTAAAACAAAGAGCTGACTATTTGCCTTATGGGAGCTAGAACAAAGAGCATCTGACTATTTTTCTTATGGGAGCTAGAACAAACAGTGCACTATTTCCTTTATGTGAGCTAGAGCAAAGACCTAGAACAATTATGGGATCTAGAATAAAGAGCTGACTATTTGCTCGATGGGATCTAGAACAAAGATTATCCGACTATTTGCCTGATGGGATCAGGTCAAGAGCAGTCTATTTGTCTGATGAGATCTAGAACTAAGAGTATCTGACTATTTGCCTTATGGGATCTAGGTCAAAATTGACTATTTGTCTGATGGAATCTAAAACAAAGAGCTGACTATTTGCCTGATGGGATCTAGGTCAAAGAGCTGAGTATTTGCCTGATGGGATCTAGGTCAAAGAGCTGACTATTTGCCATGATGGGATCTAGGTCAAAGAGCTGACTATTTGCCTTATGGGAGGTAGAACAAAGAGCTGACTATTTGCTTCATGGGAGCTAAAACAAATAGCTGACTATTTACATGATAGGACCTAGAAGAAAGACCATCTGATTGTTTTCCTTGTGGAATC
Organism: Doris montereyensis; assembly: GCA_037039925.1. Taxonomy (NCBI): domain Eukaryota; kingdom Metazoa; phylum Mollusca; class Gastropoda; order Nudibranchia; family Dorididae; genus Doris; species Doris montereyensis. Next base: position 35,337 of record JAXRKP010002057.1, read on the forward strand.
TAGGACAAAGAGCATCTGACTATTTGCCTGATGGGATCTAGAACAAAGAACATCTGACTATTTGCCTGATAGGATCTAGAACAAAGAGCATCTGACTATTTGCCTGATGGGAACTAGGTCAAAGAGTTGACTATTTGTCTGATGGGATCTAGAACAAAGAGCATCTGACTATTTGCCTGATGGGAACTAGGTCAAAGAGTTGACTATTTGTCTGATGGGACCTAGAACAAGAGCTGACTATTTGCCTGATGGGATCTAGGTCAAACAGCAAATTATTTGTCCTATGGGAACTAGAACAAAGAGCTGACTATTTGCTTTACATGGGATCGAGAACAAAGAGATAACTATTTGCTTTATATGGGATCTAGAACAAAGAGCTGACTATTTGCCTGATGGGATCTAGGTCAAACAGCTAATTATTTGCCATATGGGAACTAGAACAAAGAGCTGACTATTTGCTTTACATGGGATCGAGAACAAAGAGATAACTATTTGCTTTATGGGAGCTAGAACAAATAGCTGACTATTTGCCTTATGGGATCTAGAACAAAGAGCATCTGACTATTTGCCTGATGGGATCTAGAACAAAGATCATTTGAGTACTTGCCTTATGGGATCTAGAACAAAGAGCTGACTATTTGCCTGCTGGGATTTAGGTCAAAGCATTTGACTATTTGCCTGATGGAATCTAGGTCAAAGAGCATTTGACTGTTTGCCTGATGGGATCTAGGCCAAAGAGCATCTGCCTATTTGCCTTATGAGATCTAGAACAAAGAGCATCTGACTATTTGCCTGATGGGATCTAGATGAAAGAGCACCTGACTATTTGTCTTATGGTATCTAGAACAAAGAGCATCTGACTATTTACCTGATGGGACCTAGAAGAAAGAGCATCTGAGTATTTGCTTGATGGGATGTAGAACAAAGAACACCTGAGTATTTGCCTGATGGGATCTAGAACAAAGAGCATCTGACTATTTGTCTGATGGGATCTAGGTCAAAGAGTTGTTGATCATTTGCCGTAACCATGCCAATGCTCTATCTTTAACAGATGCTAGGGGAATTTTCCATGTGTCTCATTTCACAATGTTTTCAATCCTGAACGTTGGGAATCAAAAGTGAAATCCTATCTCACACTCTACTCACCATCATCCAATTTTGTTTCATTGAAACTTAACCCATCCACCAAATCCGGTGATCTCAGAGCAAGATGAAAGATCAGTAAATGAGTAAAAGGAAATAAGTAGGACCTACCAGCAGCATCCGTCAATTACCCAACATCATCCTCCAAAGTGGTAAACCAGTAAATTGAATGAATTTAAAAACTTCACCTTTCAAAAAATGAAACTGTTTAAACCAGAAAGGTAGCTATGGGATCTAGAACTCCTTCCTTAAATTTGTCCTAAACTTTCTCCATACATCAAATCCCTCCTTACATTTGTCCTAAACTTTCTACATACGTCAAATCCCTCCTTAAATCTGTCCTAAACTTTCTACATACGTCAAATCCCTCCTTAAATCTGTCCTAAACTTTCTTCATACGTCAAATTTCCCTCCTTAAATTTGTCCTAAACTTTCTCCATACATAAAATCCCCCTTCAATTTGTTCTAAACTTTCTTCATACGTCAAATCCCTCCTTACATTTGTCCTAAACTTTCTACATACGTCAAATCCCTCCTTAAATCTGTCCTAAACTTTCTACATACGTCAAATCCCTCCTTAAATCTGTCCTAAACTTTCTTCATACGTCAAATTTCCCTCCTTAAATTTGTCCTAAACTTTCTCCATACATAAAATTCCCCCTTCAATTTGTTCTAAACTTTCTTCATATATCAAAATCCCTCCTTACATTTGTCCTAAACTTTCTTCATACGTCAAATCCCTCCTTAAATTTGTCCTAAACTTTCTTCATACGTCAAATCCCTCCTTAAATTTGTCCTTAACTTTCTTCATATATCAAATCTCTCCTTACATTTGTCCTAAACTTTCTTCATATGTCAAATCTCTCCTTACATTTGTCCTTAACTTTCTTCATATATCAAATCTCTCCTTACATTTGTCCTAAACTTTCTTCATATGTCAAATCCCTCCTTAAATTTGTCCTAAACTTTCTTCATACGTTAAATCCCTCCTTAAATTTGTTCTTAACTTTCTCCATACATAAAATCCTCCTTACATTTGTCTTAAACTTTCTTCATATATCAAATCCCTCCTTACATTTGTCCTAAACTTTTTTCATACATCAAATCCCTCTTTAAATTTGTCCTAAACTTTCTTCATACATCAAATCTCTCCTTACACTTGTCCTAAATTTTCTTCATACATCAAATCCCTCTTTAAATTTGTCCTAAACTTTCTTCATCCAACATAGCATAAAAGCAACGTACATTGTATTTTTTAGTGTCAAAACCTTAAAGATTGAGATTTAAACAAATTCTTCTCCAAACTCCCCCCTCCCAAAAAAAACCGAAATGCGCAACAGTGCAAAATAGCTAAGACACAGAAGAAACGTACCATCTGTCAACAAAGTCCACAAATTCATCTGAGAATCTTCCTTTAGGCAGTGTAGGAGGGGGCTGTAAAACAAAAAGAATCACAAAGATTTAAATGAGAGAAATAACAAAAAAAAAGCAAAGAGATTATATTTAATGGTAACAATTTTTTCTGGGATGAAACCTTAGTACAAAGAGATCTGAATTTTAAAGCTGATTTTCTCTAAAATGTTAAATTGATATAAATCTGTATAATGTTAGAAACATTTTTAACACTATCTTATAGGTATAATCTACCCCATTAAAAGTTGACATTTCTTACAGTTAAATGGCGAAATAAGCTGCTAAAAATAATTAAAAAAATATTACCTCTGTTATTCTACTCCATTTATTCAAAATGACACCAAACGACACACAAGAAAAAGAAATAAAACTGTGTGAGCTGTCGCCCTGGCTTGTCTAACTATAGTTGAACCAATTGATTCAATACTAAATATTTTTTATTAACAGCGGCTGAAGAAGCCAAATCAAATAGTATATAATATTATAATTCATTCCAAAGTAACATTAGAAGCTCTACATTCCATAAGTCGGTTTCTTGTTTTTCATTTTAAAGACAAAGACAAAAATAAACAGAAAAGCAATATCCCTTTTGAATTCCCTCTCCCGCAAAGCCCTCCATCAAGAACAACAAAATTCCCAATGATAAAATCTCATTCTGTCAAAAGCCTTTTTCTAGCGATACAAACAGTATACACACACACCTCTATAAACAATAAAAAAAACTGAGATGACTAAAGCAACAACAACATTTGGAACAGCTACTGCTTGTAAGAGAGAGGCGCACAACACTGAATATTCATGCTGAGCAAGGTAAGGGGAAAGAATCTACGTGGGAAAAACAAACAAGAACAACAACAAAAAACTAAAAGAAAGAGAAACTCAAATGGATTATTCTGATTCTTTCGGAAAAATGGGAGGGGAGGGCCATTGCATTCTAAAAATGAAACATAATGACACTGGTAGTCGTGCTCTCCATCTCTCTTCTTCCAAAGGGGTAAGTTATCAAGTTTACTATATCATGACCTGACAATTTCCACCCCATTGGTCAAACCAACCAAGCTATTATCAAGTTTACTATATCATGACCTGACAGTTTCCTTCCCATTGATCAAACCAACCAAGCTATTATCAAGTTTACTATATCATGACGTGACAATTTCCACCCCCTTGATCAAACCAAGCTATTATCAAGTTTACTATATCATAACATTGACAATTTCAACCTCACTGGTCAAACTATCCAAGCTATTATCAAGTTTACTCTATTGTGACCGGACAATTTCCACCTCATTGGTCAAACCACCCAAGCTATTATCAACTTTGTTCTATTGTGACCTGACAATTTCCACCTCATTGGTCAAAGCACCCAAGCTATTATCAAGTTTACTCTATTGTGACCTGACAATTTCCACCTCATTGGTCAAACCACCCAAGTTATTATGAACTTTGCTGTATCATTGTGACCTGACAATTTCCACCTCATTGGTCAAACCACCCAACCTATTATCAACTTTGTATTATTGTGACCTGACAACTTCCACCTCATTGGTCAAACCATCCAAGCTATTATCAAATTTGCTGTATCATGACCAAATTTGCTGTATCATGACCTGACGATTTCCACCTCATTGGTCAAACCACCCAGGCTATTATCAACTTTGCTGTATCATGACCTGACAATTTCCACATCATTGGTCAAACCATCCAAGTCCAAGCTATTATCAACGTTGCTGCACCATGACCTGACAATTCCCACCCCATTGGTCAAACCACCCAAGCTATTATCAACTTTGTTCTATTGTGACCTGACAATTTCCACCTCATTGGTCAAACCACCCAAGCTATTATCAAGTTTACTCTATTGTGACCTGACAATTTCCACCTCATTGGTCAAATCAACCAAGCTATTATCAACTTTGTATTATTGTGACCTGACAATTTCCACCTCATTGGTCAAACCACCCAAGCTATTATCAAGTTTACTCTATTGTGACCTGACAATTTCCACCTCATTGGTCAAACCAACCAAGCTATTATCAACTTTGTTCTATTGTGACCTGACAATTTCCACCTCATTGGTCAAACCACCCAAGCTATTATCAAGTTTATTCTATTGTGACCTGACAATTTCCACCTCATTGGTCAAACCAACCAAGCTATTATCAACTTTGTATTATTGTGACCTGACAATTTCCACCTCATTGGTCAAACCACCCAAGCTATTATCAAGTTTATTCTACTGAGACCTGACAATTTCCACCTCATTGGTCAAACCACCCAAGCTATTATCAACTTTATTCTACTGAGACCTGACAATTTCCACCTCGTTGGTCAAATCACCCAGGCTATTATAAAGTTTGCTGTGTTGTTACCTGACAATCGCCACCTCAGTGGTCAAACCACCTAAACTTTGCTACACACATGTGTATGAGCAGAGGTGTGAATGTCACATAATGGCATTCATCGTTTTCCCATTTCACATATTACAGGCTATGCCTTGTTGATCACCAATCAATATTACAGCTATGGGAGAGGGCAAAGGTAAAAGAAAGGCAATAGACACAGTATAGCAACTTTCTTATCATTCCTTAACAAAACAACACAGCTCCATTCTAAACATTCCAATAATAAAACGTCAACTTCACCAGCACTGGACATCGGATTACTCATTTTCTTCAATAAACTGACTACTTGAAGACAAGTTGGGAAGAAATTTTCGTTGGAATGACATGAAGTCACATGAAGAAAAGTCCATATATGTATTAAAAAAACCAAACAAAACAATCCACTTACAGTACAAAAACAACACATGAAAAATCTCTTCAATAAAGTAAAGTTAAATACACACGTACTTATTTACGTCAGTCTTGTTAAGTTCATACTCCATACAATTTTTTCCTGTCTAGTAGGTAGATGCTTTTTCTCTCCTGTAAAGATCACTTTCAATATGATTTTTCATGTCAAGTTATCTTCAATATATTTTGTTCCTGTCAATTTCAACTTAAATATGATTTTTCCTGTTAAGCTCATCTTTAATACGATTATTCCTGTCAAGTTCATCTTACAAATGATTTGATTCCATTCAAGTTCACTTTGAATATGATTTTTCCTGTCAAGTTCACAGTAAATATGACATTTCCTGTCAAATTCATTGTAAATATGATTTTTTCCCTATCAGGTTCCTCTTCAATATGATTTTTCCTGTCACGTTCACAGTGAATATGCTATTTTCTGTCAAATTCACGGTAAATACGATTTTCCTGTCAGGTTCATCTTCACTAATACTAATGTTTTTTTCTGTTAAGTTCATCTTCAATACGATGATTCATTGTTTCTAAGGTAAAGAAGATGAAGGGCCTGGTTTGAAAATAGGAAAGGGTATTAAAAAAAAACCCAAAACATACAAACAGACAAAAAAAAAGCTCAAAAGACGTGACAAAACACAGGTGGACAGACATACTGTCGACAGAAGGTAAGGCAACGAGGAAACAAGAAAATCAAACGAAAACGGCTTGCCTAACTTCTCGGAGGAAGGGTTCTTCGTCATTTAACAATTCTTCAACTTCAACAAAAACCAGTTTTAGAAGCTAAACTTGTCTACATAATCATTTGAAATTTTTCCAGCTCTACCTTACACAAAGCTATTTGATCATTTACAAAGCAGGCTGATGTTTGTCATGTATTTCAGCTCTACCTTACACAAAGCTATTTGATCCTTTACAAACAGGCTAATGTTTGTCACCTATTTCAGCTCTACCTTACACAAAACTATTTGATCCTTTACAAAGGAGGCTGATGTTTGTCACCTATTTCAGCTCTACCTTACACAAAGCTATTTGATCCTTTACAAAGGAGGCTGATGTTTGTCACCTATTTCAGCTCTACCTTACACAAAGCTATTTGATCCTTAACAAACAGGCTAATGTTTGTCATGTATTTCAACTCTACCTTACACAAAGCTATTTGATCCTTTACAAACAGGCTAATGTTTGTCATGTATTTCAACTCTACCTTACACAAAGCTATTTGATCCTTTACAAAGGAGGCTGATGTTTGTCACCTATTTCAGCTCTACCTTACACAAAGCTATTTGATCATTTACAAAGGAGGCTGATGTTTGTCACCTATTTCAGCTCTACCTTACACAAAGCTATTTGATCCTTTACAAACAGGCTAATGTTTGTCATGTTTTTCAACTCTACCTTACACAAAGCTATGAGATCCTTTACAAAGGAGGCTGATGTTTGTCATGTTTTTCAGCTCTACCTTACACAAAGCTATTTGATCCTTTACAAAGCAGGCTGATGTTTGTCACCTATTTCAGCTCTACCTTACACAAAGCTATTTGATCCTTTACAAAGGAGGCTAATTCCTGCCCAATCTCATGAAGGTAAAGCAATCACATTTTTAGTTGCTTGTTGTCAATTTCCTTATTTTACTTCATTCTGTTTGATTTCAACATAATAAAACAATGATCTTACTGTGTGTGACAAATGATTTCAACATAATAAAATAATGACCTTACTGGGTGTGACAAATGATTTCAACATAATAAAATAATGACCTTACTGGGCGTGACAAGTGATTTCAACATAATAAAACAATGACCTTACTGGGTGTGACAAGTGATTCCACATAAACAAATGTGGAGTAGTGCTTGAAGATTTGAAAATACTTTTGTTTTTTTTTCCAAATGCGATTTGAACCTCTAAAAAAACATTTCGGTTTCTTGTAATAGTCATATAGCTCTTACTATTACTCTCAATTATGTCTTTTTCTTAGTAAAAGGAAACTCAATAGGAGCTAAAGACAGAGAATCTTCAGAGGAAGAGAACCCCAGTCGATGAAATGTTTCGGCCCTTAACTTCCTTACACTCTAAGGGGCCGGGCTGCACCTACGTCATGACTCCTAGATGCTCCTCTGTCTTTTTTTGTTTTTGTTTTTTGTCTTGTTATGCTATATAATTAATAATTTTGTGTGTGATGTATATGTCTGAGAATAGTGAGAACACTTACAGGCAGACAATGTGCAAACACAAAATGCACATATTTTGACATACATTCAAACTAGGAGCTTTAAAATCTAAAACACGGTGAAACTCAAAACTGTCGTTGAAGTCCAAACCATTGTCTCATGTTATTTTGTTACACTACATTTTACCCTGTCCACCATATGTGGTGATCCCAGGGTGAATTAAGAGAAAACAACAAGACAAAGACATGTTAAAGAGGGAAAGAAAAGGAGAAGGGCCAACAAACATCTCCTGCCAACAAAACACAATTGACTCATGACAGTTGAGTTGCTTTGCTTCCCATGCCACCTAATGAGTTTTGAGTTGCTTTGCTTCCCATGCCACCTAATGAGTTTTGAGTTGCTTTGCTTCCCATCCCAGCTAATGAGTTTTGAGTTGCTTTGCTTCCCATCCCAGCTAATGAGTTTTGAGTTGCTTTGCTTCCCATCCCAGCTAATGAGTTTTGAGTTGCTTTGCCTCCCATCCCACCTAATGAGTTTTGAGTTGCTTTGCTTCCCATCCCAGCTAATGAGTTTTGAGTTGCTTTGCTTCCCATTCCAGCTAATGAGTTTGGAATTGCTTTGTTTCCCATCCCACCTAATGAGTTTGGAATTGCTTTGTTTCCCATCCCTAATTGAGCTAATGAGTTTTGAGTTGCTTTGTTTCCCATCCCAGCTAATGAGCTAATGAGTTTTGAGTTGCTTTGTTTCCCATCCCAGCTAATGAGTTTTGAGTTGCTTTGCTTCCCATCCAGCTAATTGAGCTAATGAGTTTTGAGTTGCTTTGCTTCCCATTCCAGCTAATGAGTTTTGAGTTGCTTTGTTTCCCATTCCAGCTAATGAGTTTTGAGTTGCTTTGTTTCCCATCCCAGCTAATGAGTTTTGAGTTGCTTTGTTTCCCAGCTCCCAGCTAATGAGTTTTGAGTTGCTTTGCTTCCCATTCCAGCTAATGAGTTTTGAGTTGCTTTGCTTCCCATTCCAGCTAATGAGTTTTGAGTTGCTTTGCTTCCCATTCCAGCTAATGAGTTTTGAGTTGCTTTGCTTCCCATTCCAGCTAATGAGTTTTGAGTTGCTTTGCTTCCCATCCCAGCTAATGAGTTTTGAGTTGCTTTGCTTCCCATCCCAGCTAATGAGTTTTGAGTTGCTTTGTTTCCCATCCCAGCTAATGAGTTTTGAGTTGCTTTGTTTCCCATCCCAGCTAATGAGTTTTGAGTTGCTTTGTTTCCCATCCCAGCTAATGAGTTTTGAGTTGCTTTGTTTCCCATCCCAGCTAATGAGTCCCATTTGAGTTGCTTTGCTTCCCATCCCAGCTAATGAGTTTTGAGTTGCTTTGTTTCCCATCCCAGCTAATGAGTTTTGAGTTGCTTTGCTTCCCATCCCAGCTAATGAGTTTTGAGTTGCTTTGTTTCCCATCCCAGCTAATGAGTTTTGAGTTGCTTTGTTTCCCATTCCAGCTAATGAGTTTTGAGTTGCTTTACTTCCCATTCCAGCTAATGAGTTTTGAGTTGCTTTGCTTCCCATCCCAGCTAATGAGTTTTGAGTTGCTTTGCTTCCCATCCCAGCTTATGCCCGTCACAGACACAGCTTAAGGATGACTGACCCCACTACACTTGTTTTTGGTTTATTCGTTGATTCCAATTCACATCTACACCAAATGTGGTGATCTCGACCCAATTTTTGTTTTAATGGCTTTATTTTATAGACTTATGTTATGTTGTTTCAACGAAATTTACCCCGTTCATCACATACGGTGATCTCAGGGTGAATACAGATGATGCAGCAAGATGAAAGATAAGAAGCAAGATGGAAGAGAAGTGAAAGAGCAAACGAGAAGAAGGACTTGGCAGTAGATGCTCTCCTGCCATCCATCTTACTTTATACACACATTCTATTATGTTATTCAATACCTCTTGCAATGTGCGTGTGTTTGTGTGTGGGCAAAGCCTAAAGGTGTAGAAAATAAAACAAAGCCAAAGCAAAACTTCAGTGAATTCAAATAGGTCGAGTCATTTCAAAACGCATCAAAACTGACAAAAAAATAAGCATATGAGAATAGAGAGATTAAAAATAACCTGTCTACACTAATGTCTGTCTGACTGTTTGTCGACACCAATGCAGGTGTGTGTTTCCAGACAAGGCGCAGAAACTAGACATTTTATTGATTTCTTGGATGGCTGTTGCATACAGGCTACAGCTCCTCTCTTGTGTTATTGATTTTTCAAAGTGACATTAATTATCTGCCAGAGGTGCAATTTCACTTATTGACTTTCCTCAGTGCAAAACAGCTCAAATCATGACAAAAGTGTGTGAAAAAGAGAAGGCAAATAAACTCATCTCCACCTTCTGTCCCTTGTGTCTTCTTCAAATAATAGATACTTGCTTGTGTAGGTAGCAAATTATACAGGCATATATATACATATATATGTCGACTTACAGATAAATGTTCATTCATACACAGATACATAAATACACCCAAACACACATGCTTCCATGTGCATGTACATATTGACTTACACCCGTACATGCATGTTTACATATGTATGTACATACATCCATCCATACATATTATTCTATACGTCCATTTTACACACTCAGTCACACATATGGCGGCATGTGTGAACACACTGACACACACACACAGAACTTTCAATGTTTTCCATAGCCCTAGACCAGATCAGTCCAGTGGAAAGCATGCAATAGAACATAGAACAAGATTATCTGACGTCTCACCGGCGATGTGGGGGGGGGGGGGGGGGGGCATGCTACACACAGAATGATATAGCACAAGATGTGTTGTTATTTAAGGCGTTGACGCACCTTTTGTATGCAGCCTAATCGCTACATCACTGTAACAACTACGCATGTCACTACTGACTGGGTTTCCTCCAGTCTTTCCTGACATGCCGACTTCATTCCAATGGCCGTGACAAGAACAGCTTTTCTCACTGGACAACTATGAATAAGAATGGCTTCCAGACCATGTGTTTTCTTCTCTTTAAAACAAAATATTTTTTTGCATAAAACAGATTGAGTTCATTCCTTGTTATTAATAATAACAACATCCGAAGTAGCACAGAAAACAAAAGAACCATCACAAAGAAAGATATCCAAAAAGCATTTATAAAGTATAACATTCTGTGTCACCTACAAAGATAATCAAAGCAGTGCTGATGCTATTGCGTCTTGTTCAAGGCAAAAGCTTGCAAAACATGTCGCCACCGTTCCTACTTAATTACCGAGTGCATTTAGATCTATTTCATTTCTTTTCAAAATAATACTTTTTACACATGTTACAGTTTAGATACTCCATTCCCATCCAATAGTTTTTACGTATGCCTCAGTATAAAATCTTCATTCGCATCTAATAGTTTTTACGTATGCCTCTGTATAAAATCTCCATTCCCATCTAATAGTTTTTACGTATGCCTCAGTATAAAATCTCCATTCCCATCTAATAGTTTTTACGTATGCCTCAGTATAAAATCTCCATTCCCATCTAATAGTTTTTACGTATGCCTCAGTATAAAATCTCCATTGCCATCTAATAGTTTTTACGTATGCCTCAGTATAAAATCTCCATTCCCATCCAATAGTTTTTACGTATGCCTCAGTATAAAATCTCCATTCCCATCCAATAGTTTTTTACGTATGCCTCAGTATAAAATCTCCATTCCCATCCAATAGTTTTTACATATGCCTCAGTATAAAATCTCCATTCCCACCCAATAATTTCTACATATTCTGTAGTGTAAAAATTATATTCTCACCAAGAATTTTAACATATGCTACAGTATAAAAACAGTTTTTACATATATATGCTACAGTATAAAATCTCCATTCTCCATTCCTACCAAATAATTTCTACATATATGCGAAAGTATAAAAACTCTGTTGCTGCCCAATAGTTTTTACATATGCTACAGTATAAAAATTCTGTCCCACCCAAACGTTTTTATGTATATGCAACAGTATAAAAACTGTTCCCACCCAATATTTTTTTTACATATATATTACAGTATAAAACATTTGTTCCCACCCAATGGTTCTTAGACCTATGCTAAAGTATAAAAACTGTTCCCATCCAATAGCTGTAACATACATGCTACAATATAAAAACCATGTTCCCACCCACACAATACAGAAGTGTGAAGAAGACATAGCTGACTTTACAACTATCAGGATATTTACATTAAGGAGTCGAAAGAGTCAGTCCAAGAGTCTGTTACGGTGATGGCAAGAAAGGAATAATCTAAAAATGCAAGTACAACCAAAACAAAACATTTTGTGTAGCCTTTCTCCAAAAAGTAAATTGTCATATGTATGACCGTTTTGCTCTCTTTGTTTTGAGTTGACATTCTCTTGTAGTAGTTCATGCAGTCACATCTACCACTGCTTGATGTATATATATTTTTCTTCAACATGGAAGATAAAAAGTATCACAACAGAGCTCTCACTAATCTCAGTTAATTAATGTGACATATCACTACATAGCTCTCACTAGTTTCAGTCATTTAATGTGGCATAGCACTACATAGCTCTCACTAGTCTCAGTCAATTAATATGACATAGCACTACATAGCTCTCACTAGTCGCTGTAAATTGATGTCAAATAACACTACTTAACTCTCACTAGTATCAATCAATTGATGTCAAATAACAATACAGAACTCAGACTAGTCTCAGTCAATTGATATGAAATAACACTACAGAGCTCTCACTAGTCACAGTCAATTAATGTGAAATAACACTACAGAGCTCTCACTAGTCTCAGTCAATTGATGTGAAATAACACTACAGAGCTCTCCCTAGTCTCAGTCAATTGATGTGAAATAACACTACAGAGCTCTCACTTGTCTTGGTAAATTGATGTGAAATAATACTACAGAGCTCTCCCTAGTCTCAGTCAATTAACGTGAAATAACACTACAGAGCTCTCACTAGTCTCAGTCAATTGATGTGAAATAACACTACAGAGCTCTCCCTAGTCTCAGTCAATTAACGTGAAATAACACTACAGAGCTCTCCTAGTCTCAGTCGTGAAATCACTCAATTAACGTGAAATAACACTACAGAGCTCTCCCTAGTCTCAGTCAATTGATGTGAAATAACACTACAGAGCTCTCCCTAGTCTCAGTCAATTGATGTGAAATAACACTACAGAGCTCTCAATAGTCTCAGTCAATTGATGTGAAAGTGCACACAAGAAGAGGTGCAACAGACTTGTTTTCGTTTTCTGTCCTGCCTTTAGACTACTTCTACCAGAAGCAAAACAGTGCCAAAGGAAGAAAGTGTTTTTTCACAAGGACTGATAAAAAACGAAAAAGTGTGCAAAAGAAAAATCTGAAAGCTATTCTATCTATTGGATATTTCACAATTCAGTAGCATCCTTTGAATGGGACATATCTATCTTTAAAATCATTTTAAAAAAATAGACATTCAGAAGCAATAGCGGATATTGTCCTTTCTATCTAAGAAGCGCACCAAGGACATGCAACTTTTTTCTTCTTGAAATAAACAGAAAAAGGAAAAGGTGAATTATGGGGTTAAACAAGTTAAACAGGCAAATCCATATATACTGCAGTTTTGACATCCACAACTCAATGTTTGACACAAGAAATCATGAATTTGATAGGACGGAAACAAATTACGGGTATTTTGCTTTTGTTTGCTACTTTTGGGTTTTTTTCACGTACTTATACGAAACCTTAACTTTAAGTGTTCCTCATTAGATATCGTGAGAAGATGTATATATATTGTTAATTTAAATGACTTTTGCATAATTTTAAGTCCCTAAGCATCACATTGTAGTAACAACATCGACACCAGCAAGACATCGATTAAGTAGATATGTGTAAAGATATAAAGGTAAATAAATAATACATATCGTTTTAAGGATGAAAATAGTCAACCTTCCTCCTTACGTTATGGTACAGAACACTGAACTAAATATTTCAAGAGATTTAAAAAAAAAAAAAAACACAAACAAAACCAGATAAAAAGAAATTCAGTACCGAGAGAAACTAGAACTAACAACAATAGGAAACAGAAAAGATACACTGATCAGGGCCACAGTCAAACCATATCAAACAAAACCAACAAGAGAATGTTTAAGACACATTTCTATGTTAAGACAAAACAGTAAGCCCTGAAAGCACTCAAACCTTTTCCAATGCAAAATTGACCATCCATTTTCATTTTACCCAAACATTATACACATAGATATATATGACTGTTGCCTTTCTTTTACACTGAAAACATTGCCATACTCTTAAAGGGTAGAGTAAGGGTAATTGTTGATAACTTTGGATTTCTTCAAAAGATTAAGTAGATTTCTTTTCATATACATTCTTTTCCTTCTAAGGGAAAAAAGTAGTAAAGACTGACATAAAATTGAAGTCATTTTTAAAAACATGTTTATCTAAAAGAAATATACGGTTTCTCAAAGGAAACAATTTAAATGCATTAATTTGACTTTCAAGTTTTGGCAGAGTGGAGACTTTTTAGCATGACATTCAGATACATCCTTGAAGACTAGTGACCTACATAGGCCGGCCGCCCTCTCACAGATTTGAGAGCACTACGGATATGAACACGATCCTCAACATATTTATCACCACTAGCAAATGCCGGAAGGAGCACACAGGCGGGTGAGTCACATACCTCATTGACAATGTAATCTAAAAGCTCAAATATGGCCATAGACCGCGGTGCCTCCGCAGCGTCGACGTGCGTTGGTACCATATAGTTATTGCGGGTGCCTAGAGATGCAAGATAGAGAAGACAATTCCCAGCTGTTACAAGACAAAAACATTATGGCATATTCAAAGCTGGATTGAAACAGGAAGAAGAGAAGAAAAGTTGAAAGACATGGCAAGGGTGGGCTGGCTGGGTCGAGGTCAGAGACGTCCGAAACAGTTGGCTCCTTACTGGGCTGATAATAGGCAAGAGGGCATGAGTGATTACAGAGTGGACGAGGGGACATGACTGGTTCCACTTCAATAGAGAAGGGAGATAAACAGTATGGCACAACTATGACTTGGCCAATGCTAAAAAAAAGTAAGTCTAACTAACACCATTCATTTTGAAATAACGATACAATAAAAAGTGCTTTTCAACAATTTTCCTTGGTCAGAGATTTAAAAAACAACCCATTGTAGCCCGACTGCATTGATGACATTTTAAAAATTTCATTTAATAAGAAAAATGTTCGAAAAAGCAATTTACCAGTAATAGCAGTTTCCACTTTCTCTTTTTTCCTGCATTTTATGCCACACAAAGAGTATAATGATAAGCTTCCCTATCATGGCTGTCCTCAACTCTGCAAATGCTTCCAATGTATTTCAAGATACCAACAGCGTTTCTTGATATACACGTAGACCTTGTTTATAGGACTTTACTGAAATATAATTACTGTTTGCAACGGGAGGAGAGAAGGGGGGATGCTGGATGCGTTTAGGAAGATTGTAGCCCTGACAAGAATGCAGCATTTAATTAGCTCTCTACCTTCTTTTAACTCCTCTCCATATCCCCTCGGCACCCTTTTATATGGGACAAATTAATGACTGATGAGGCTATCCCCCCTGAAGTAAGCCGGTAGAGACAGAGGTGAGAGCCAGGGAAACGGAGGAGGAGAGGATTGGGGAGGGAAGTATAAACTGAAAAGTGGGAGAGATAGGAAAAAATGAAAAAATGAGTTTGGTACATAAAAAAAAAAAAGGCAGCAGAAGCGGTGAGCAAAATAACGCAACGTCCTCTCTTTGCTCTTCCTAATAGTTTTACAAAAACAACCCAACACAGTATAAAAGGAAACATTTTAAAAAAACTAAACAAAAAACAAGAAGAAAAAAAAAGGGGGGAGGGGGAGGGGGAGGGCTATGGGCTGTGAAAATGGACAGCACAGAAGCCACAGGAGAACACAGTCAACAACATGGATGCCAAGATAAACATACAAAGGACAGGTGTTCATCACCATCCTCAAAGTATCATAAGACCTTAATAATAAAATATAAATAAATATTATACACATATTGATGAGATAATTAATATCCACATCTACAATACTAGAGCAAAGAAAATAATGACTTCATGATGGAAATTGCCAAAGAACAAGAGGAATAGAGAGAGAGAGAGAGGGGGGGGGGGAGAGAGAAAGAGATAGTGACACACACTTTGCTTAATAAGGAAATAAAGAAAAGAAAATGTACAATAATAGATAAAGTGTGACATTTAGAATACAGACAAAAACAACATGAAAAAACAACATAATTATAAAATGTGGAATATTTTGTAATAACAACATAATTCTACTAATGCGTCTATTTATAGCATTGTTATCACCAAATCTAAAGGTGACTAAAGACAAGGGCGTCTATTTATAGCATTATTATCACCAAATCTAAAGGTGACTAAAGACAAGGACACACAAAACAATGCTACTTCCCCTACAAGGGATAACACAACTAGATGCTTCAAATGAGAAATACGTTGGGTCATCATCATCATCAAAGAATTTTTTAGACACGAACCGAAAGGAAAAAGAGCCTTCTATGCCACAGAAGACAATTTGAAAGTTTAACCAAGATTTGGAGATAGTTGTGAACTGTCAATACGCACTGGGAGACAAAGGGTAAGGAAAATTAGCAACAAATGCTTGTGTCTTCCAATTGAAGCAGTTTGAGGCTCAATGAATTTGTCCAGTCTAGTAGAAGTATAACAACAGAGCTAAAAATAACAAAGAAGTACAGTTGGGTTTTTTTTTTTTAAGCAGCAAAGCAGCTCCTTTTTTCTTCAAAATAAATCGGGAGAAACTTATTTGGGGACAGAAGCTGTTTGTAAGCCTTTCATGAATATCTTTTATTTCTTTGTGTTCTTCAAGCTGAAATGAATCCAGAGTATTGGCCTCTAAACCAACAGCCGCAATTTAAAAAACAAGAGTAATTAAAGACCTGCCTTGTGATTGTGATAAAAAACATGTCATTCTCTGCTTCTTATTTCTTCATTTATGTGAGTGCGTGGGTGTTATGATGTAAAATTATTGAAGTTCAAAATGTCTCATGCATAACATCAGACTTATTTTTCTGATGAATATCAAAGGGAAATTAATTTTCTGACACACAAATTTTTTATTTCCTTACAAAAGCAGAAATGGAATATTTCTCTTGCAACACCTGTCTTAACTTTAGACATGTAAAGCCATGTTCCAATTGTATTTAAGGCAAAAGAAACCGGGGAATTTTCCAAGACTGCTTGATATCAATTTATAAGAACAGAGTGATAAAGATAGATAATACCAAGAATAAACTACAAGATATCACAATCAACAGAACCCATTGTAAGAATCTGTGATTTATGTGTGAACGGGAGAAAAGAAGGTGTTTCAGGACTGGAAACTTTCCAGCTCCTTCTCAGGATAAAGAAAAACACTTTAAGCATCCTAATTAGAGGGACAGAGAAAGCTTTCAAATAAACATTCAGAAACCATGTACTTAGTTGAAGCTTTACTGACAAATATAGTGACACTGAAAAGGAGAAAAAACAAAAACAAAAAACAAAATAAAAAGTTCCCAAGCAGGGGAGTGAATGAAGGCAATTGAAACAGGAAAATAAATAAATAATGCAAAGCTTGGATTCGTCTGAAATGAAAGAACGGCTTACAACCTCCTGATGTTACTTTTGAAGAGATTCTAAGGTCAAACAAACTTTGTGTTGGAAACAACTTTCCCATAGACCCTTGTCAGATGCAAGGTACAACATTGATAACCCCAAGAAAGAAAAACTGATAGTGCTCAGTCTAGCTTTTACTGTGAACAAACCAAAAGTATATTTACTTCTTTATTATGAATAACCTTAATAGATCAAACCAAGAATATAGTTACTTCTTTAATATGAACAACCCCAATAGAACAAACTAAAAATATAGTTACTTCTTTAATATGAATAACCATAATAGAATAAACCAAAAGTATAGTTACTTCTTTAATATGAATAACCCCAATAGATCAAACCAAAAATATAGTTACTTCTTTAATATGAACAACTCCAATAAAACAAACCAAAAGTATAGTTACTTCTTTAATATGAACCCCAATAAAACAAACAAAAAGTATAGTTACTTCTTTAATATAAACAACCCCAATAGAACAAACCAAAAGTATAGTTACTTCTTTAATATGAACAACCCCAATAAAACAACCTGAAAGTATAGTTACTTCTTTAATATGAACAACCCCAATAGAACAAACCAAAAGTATAGTTACTTCTTTAATATGAACAACCCCAATAAAACAACCTGAAAGTATAGTTACTTCTTTAATGTGAATAACCTCAATCTTCTATCCCTTCTAATAGGTTTTGTTTCACTTTAAAAAAATTATCTTCATGTCCTGTCAATTCCTAGCCCCAGGCAGGAAAGAAAGGAAAAAGAACTCTTGGGATAGTTCTCATAAATAAGAACAAAAATGAATCTTGTTTATCTATGCATTATGATACCTGTTGATCCTTCCTAAAACAGATATGTTGTGTCAAAGCTTTGAAAATGCAGTGATTGTTCAATTCAATACGACGAACACTGCGAGAAAGATTTTTCTAATTTTTTAAGTTTTACTATAATTGAACCTGAATCTGGAAATTTTAAGTCCTATCCAAATTTTAAAAAAATATGCATTATTATGTTGTCGGAGATTTAAAATCTCACTAATGGTGAATACTTGTTCTCGGTTTCATTCTTTTCCTTTATGCGAAATATAACGAACATACATATGTTGATATCTTGCATATGGTAAATAATGGTTTATAATAAATATTAATATTGATTTGAAGATGTTGGAATGATATAAGCCCTATTTCCAACACAAGCAAAGCAAAGCCTTTATTTTAAATCCACAAGCTATCCAATAACACGTTACAATATAAGTGTCAACAGCAAATTCAGTCTCTGATGGCATGTCTTCAAAGGTCAATGTCAAATGCATGCAGATTAGACAGCCATGGCAATAAGCCGTTTCCAACAACTGGTTTTAAAAAATTCCCCCCCCCCAAATATGCTTGTATTTTCCTTATTTTTTTTACAGATCTGGTGGCATGTCTTCAAAGGTCAATGTCAAATGCATGCAAATTGGACAGCCATGGCAATAAGCCGTTTCCAACAACTGGTTTTAAAAGCCCCCCCCCCCCCCCCCCCCCCCAAACGCTTGTATTTTCCACCTAAATCAATCTTTTTTTTTCACAGATCAATAATGCCCCCCCCCCCCCCCCCCCAAGGAACTATTTTACAAAAATTATGAAGAATGACTTCACATAGCCGAAAATAAAATTAAAATAATTTTTTTTAATGACTAACAAGGCTTGAGGGTCTTTGTTAAATTAAAAACTAAAGCATTACCGTACTATCGTATTCATAATAACAGAAATTAAACAAATGGGAAACACCGCTGAATGTGGAAATCTCCCAAAAATAAAAGGCAAAGAACCGTGGGCTAAAAAATGCTAAAGAGAAAGGGGGTTGAAGAGGAAGATAAGGGATAGGAAAAGAAGATTGCGTATAACACGGCATTTAAGCTCTTCAAATGAACAGCCCAGGAGGTTGCATGCGTTCCATACACATAATAAATGCACAAGATTGACACATACACAGTTTGGCTTTTTTTTTCTTTTACTCTTGTCTTTAAAAAAATTCATCTAAGGCAAATGGTCAAAAACTTGGAATGGAAAATATAACAGCTGAATAAAAGGAATGTCTGCTGTACACCATGCGAAACTGTGAAACTGTCTGAGCAGTTACCTCATTGACAATATACTCTAGCAGTTCAAATATGGCCATGGGCAGTGGCCCGTCCCGGTGAATACTTCCATGTCACCTGGACAAGCTGCAAAGGAACTCCACAGTTGGACTCAACAAGAAAACACAAAGAGAACATTACAATGGACAAACTATGGGCAAGGGTTATGGATAAAAAAAATCATGTTTGGCTCCAGCATAGGAAACAATGATGAATGTACGTGACATAGAAAGAAAAGAGAAAAAAAGCTTTGAGATGAATGCCAGGCGAAGGTGAAGACGACGGCTATTCATGGCAGCATATTAATGGCAATAGTAATATGACCTGATGACGTATGATACAGCTTCAACTCATGGCATGATATATGGAAAGATGAGTCATATCACGGAAGAACGGAAAATAAAGCTAATACATACATATTAACATTATCTCTTTTCAAAGTTTAAATGTAGCTATAGGTTAGTAACTTATGTATAATGTGAAAGATAACCACATATGAAGGACAAAATTACCATATACAGTGACAATGAGTAGATTTGAGATACTCTACATGATGCACTATGTAGAAACTGGCAATATATCACTCTCAGTGAGCTTGTTTTTTTCATAATGACAGTCTAAAAAAAACAAAAGTAATACATATAATACATATTTTAAAAACATTGTGTCTTTCTACTAGCAGCCAAGGAAGCCGAGGCCAACAGGATCCCAATGTTAAGCCTTGAGTCAAAGTGAAGAAAAGCACAGAAAACACAAACTTATTCTATAACTAGTGAGTCTTTTAGGGGGCGACCTGTAAAGCTCAATAGGATATGTATTAGAAGACAGTCCCTCAGTCTATGAATACTGTAAAACCACTAAAACTCAACAAGATATGCACTAGAAGATAGTCACTCAGTCTATAAATACTGTAAAACACCTAATGCTCAACAGGAAGCACTAGAAGCCAGTCACCAAGACTTTAAATAATGTAAAACTGCTAAAGCTTGAAAGGATGCAATAGAAGATAATCACCCAGTTTATAAATATCGTAAAACTGCTAACGCTCAACAGGATGCACTAGAAGATAGTCACCCAATCAATAAATACTGTAAAACCAGTCTATAAACGCTGTAAAAACGCTAAAGCTCAACATAATGCACTAGAAGATAGTCACCCAGTCTATAAAGACTGTAAAACCGCTAAAGCTCAACAGGATAAGCACTAGAAAATAATCACCCAGTCTATAAACACTGTAAAAACGTTAAAGCTCAACATAATGCACTAGAAGATAGTCACCCAGTCTATAAAGACTGTAAAACCACTATAAGCTCAACATAATGCACTAGAAGATAGTCATCCAGTCTATAAATACTGTAAAACCACTATAAGCTCAACATAATGCACTAGAAGATAGTCACCCAGTCTATAAAGACTGTAAAAGCTATAAGCTCAACATGATGCATTAGAAGATAGTCATCCAGTCTATAAATACTGTAAAACCGCTATAGGCTCAACAAGATGCACTAGAAGATAGTCACCCAGTCTATAAATACTGTAAAACCGCTAAAACTCAACAGGATGGACGAGAAAATAGTCACTGTCTATAAATACTGTAAAACCGCTAAAGCTCAACAGGATAAGCACTAGAAAATAGTCACCCAGCTTATAAATACTGTAAAACTGCTAAAGCTCAATAGGATATGCACTACAATATAGACACTCAGTCTATATATATATACTGTAAAACCCTACAGGACACACAAGACCCAGTCTATAAATACTGTAAATCCTGCTGGTGAAGAGCCATCTCATTTGAAAACAAAACAATGTTTCTATAGTATGAGAGCACTGTATTGTAAGAAGGACAGAGCATTGAGAGAGCTTGAGATGGACGGATGAGTTGTTACACTGAAATTTACTATATACACCATATGCAGTGATCTCAGGGTGAATTGAGAGGAAACAGCAAGATAAAACATAGGTGAAACAGTAGAAGGAAAGAAGTAGAACTGACCAGTAATGCCCACCAACTGCCCACATGGATGAATGGACAGGTCATGTACATGAAATGAAAACTGATGCATCGGCAAAATTGAGCTGCATGCAGACAGATGACCTCGAGAAAGAAGTTCAGTGCCTCGAGCTTCACAGTTATTTAGTGGGCAAAGTTTTAACGTAATAACACAGCTTAAACAACATGAATCAGTCGGGGAAGAGATAAGAAGATATGACATATTTCTGTCATTTCATTCAAAAGAAGATAAAAAAGACTTTTAAAAGTCAGACATGAACATGGAAGAAAGTTTCACAGAAAGAATTGGCTACTGTGATCAGTTTCAAGAAAGTATGAGAAAAAGGTATCATTTACAGTGAAAATGACATTAGATTTACAACGTTAACTAGTACCTATCAGCGTTATTCTCTTGGCCTGAGAAAATAATTTTCACCTCTGATTTCATTCATTAATCTCAAACAAGCTATTGAAATGTCAAAGATGAATATACATATGAGACAACCCTCAGTAGAATCTTTAAAATGCAAAACAAATTGAAAGAGTAAATCACTAGTTAATTTTCTCATATCCTCTTTTACAAGACACTCAATGATATAAACCATGATATCAATGTGAAAAGAGGAAAGAAAGGCATGACGTACCTTTGAGTGGTTTCCCCGTTCTAGCAGCATCCATGTGTTCTTCGTCAGGTTTCTCACCAAAGATGCTGGCCAAGTCATGGGGCTCTGGTGGGGGAACAGGGTAACGCCCTATGGACATTTCCACCAGGGAAAGACCCAAGCTCCAAATATCCGACTGTACGGGAGTAATGAGTACCCTGCAAACGCTCAGGCTGAATGGAAAATAAAACAGTTGGAAGAGGGTTTATAACACAAAAGTTTTACCTTTTCTGTAGATGCAGTCGTTTTCAATGGAAAGTTTAACATTTACACCAAACGGAGAACAATCCTTCCTTTGATATTCGATTCAGGAGAGGGAGAAAAAGGTTGAGAGAGATCAAAGAAAAGAAACAGAGAAGAAGAAAAGGACGGAGACGAAATAACAGATATAAAAAAACACCCTTTTCATTCTAAAAGAAAGAACAAAATCTAAGAAATGTTTTAATGACATATATACATAAAAGAAAATTGAAACTATCACTGGCTACAATGTACCTAAAAAAAACAAATACAAACAAAAATAACTATAACTTACTGGAACTATAAAATTTTGTGGCTACAAAAGACAAATACATGGAAATTGAGACTATAACTTACAGCCAACAATAAAATTTTGTCCCTACGGAGGATAAATATAATGGAAATTGAGACTACAACTTACAGGCAACAATAAAATTTTGTCCCTACAAAGGATAAATATAATGGAAATTGAGACTATAACTTACTGCCATGTATGATCTCGTTCCTACAAAAGAATTGGCCATGGAATCAATCAGCTGACCACTGACACCAAAATCACAGATTTTAATTTCTCCCCTTGAGTTGACAAGGATATTGGAAGGCTTGACATCTAGTCATAAAGATAAATTAGAAATAACCCAAACATGACAGGGATAAAATGACACCAGCAGCATGACATATAGAACGTACACATTTTTGTATAAGGCCGAAAACACCCAGAAGTATGAAAATGCATTTTTTGCCTTCTCACTCTGATTGTAATAAAAGGTGAGAAGGTAGGGTTGATTTTTCTGTGTCATTTCATTTATGAACTTTATCCTAGAGGCACAAGCAGTATTGAGATAAAAAATAAGAATTTTCAGTGTATTTTATGTGGCCTTAAAGTGTCTAAACTGCCGGAATCCAGGCATCGTACATTTCCTTTTCCAAGGGGCTTTAAAAGAGTGGGTCTGAAGTATATGTGCCAGACCTATTTCAAAGTAGAAGTCAGTTGGCCCTGTGAGAGAAGATACATAATATTACAAAAACACATTTTGTTTGGTTTGATTTTCAATTTTTAACCCCTGTGCTAAAGATGCAATGTAGTGTTATCCTGGCTCTCATGATGTCGCGCAATCAATGATAGTGACAGCCTCTTTCTGGTATACAAAATACTCGTTTCCAGTCGCGACGCCACCATATTTTGCGGCGAGTGCATCGTTCAAACGTTATTCTTATTCAGATAAACACATGAGCGGGCGAAATTCTAAGGAAAATTGAATATTGTGTTTAGATCTATTTATGAACTGGATTTTGGATTATTCCCTGAATTAAGATGAGTAAAGGATGGATATTCATATGATTACATTTGGTGAGCGAGATATTTGTGAGTAAGAATGAATATCGGCTTAAACCGATCTTAGATCTAACGATCCTTTCTGAAAAGCATTTGAGCAAAATTAAAAGATTATCTTCCTGTGCCAACGTGACTCTATTAAATGTAGGACCGGTGGAATTGGTTATTATTCCTATTTTTTTCCAGGATTAAGTTGTTAACAGTACCTTTTGACTCATCATACGTTTATCAACTACAAAACTGAGAGACACGATCAAATGAGTTATGGCGACCATGTCGAAATTCGGTACCCCGCGATATGTACTCAAATCTTTCTTTGAATGTTGTTTTGGTGTGTCTTTTGTCTTTATTTACTTCATTGGAAGGTTATTATGTGTTACTCTAGTGTCATGTCAAATTGTATATTATACACAGATACATTTTAGAATGCAGACATGAAAAAGAATTCATTCCACAACCGTATTTCATTCACAAACTTATCTTAGGAAAGTTGTCGATGCCATTCTTCATTCAATATGTTTTATTACCATTATTTTTCAATATGAAAATACAAAACAAACGCATTTTAAAAGACACGATGACCAGTAGTTGCCTTCTATAGAAAAAAAAAAAGGGAAGAATCCTGAACAATACGCCAGGCATTTAGAAATGCAAATAGTGGCAAAAAAAAGAATAAATGATTAGGTGCTATCATTTGTTGTTTTTTTTTAATGACATTTTTTTCACCCAATTACTGTGCATAATTTTCAATTCATTCGCCAGTCATGCCTTTATTGATGTTTTAATTGCTTTATAAATTATCTATCTTTTATATAGTTTTTGATCAATGGGATTTTTCTATTTTGAAATACTTTCATTTATTTAATGGAAATGTGTTCATTTATTTCAACCCAAAATTATCTTCCCTTGTTCTTTTGTGTTGACGTAACACATTAGTATGACATATGCTTTTATGAGCAACTTAAAGTTACAACTGAGTTCTGAAAGTACTACACTGAATCATTGTCGATGAAAATCATGAAAGGAAGAATTTACATCTATATATATATTAACTTTACCAAATCAAGAATTGTATCGTTACTGTCATAATCAGGCATCTGCCGTATTGAGGCATCTGCCCGCCCTTGTAAATTTTATATTCGGAATCTGTGAACTTTATGCTAAATTTTGATACCAAATTTGGTATTACTTTTCAATTTTAAAATTTGCCAAAATGGGTCCCAAAAGAAAACGTTGTTCAGCTCTGAGTGTTTTCATCACGTAATTGTCATAAAAACAATCTTCAGACCTGCCACTTCCAAAATCCTAAAATCAAGATAAATTCAGTATAACATACACCAGGATGTGAGGAAAAGAATCAGGATTGTTAATCGAGAAAGGGGATCCTAACTTACTGCACTTTGTAGGTATCCTGTGACCAATAGATTGCAATGGCGACGGGTTGACACAAACCAAAACATCAAAATCATTCAGTAAATATCTATGAGGCCTTTTCTCAGTCGAAAACAATAGAAAATGAATTATCTACACAACATAGACATTTAGATACATAAATGGTATGTATACACAAAGCAGTTCCTTGAAAACACAAATCTATTTATTTTGGCTTTAGCACTGCTCAGTTAACTGTCTGAAGGCTTGAAGGAAAAACAACACTCCCCTATGGAAATGGTTTTGGTATTCAGTAAGAGAATGGCATCAGTAAGACTAAGAGAATGTCCTCAGTAAGACTAAGAGAATGTCTTCAGTAAAACAATGTCACCAGTCAAAGAATGGCACCAGTAAGAAAATGTAATTTAGCAAGTCTCTTGACACGTTGGCCTCGCTTCCATTTTGTTTTCTCATCAAAGAGAACACTCGCTCTGAATTAGCATTACTGTGGGATATGACACGCAGACCCTTCATAAAATGAGCCAGTGCCTCATATCTATAACCACCGGTGGACTCAACCCTATTTGCTGAGATTTTGCTCCACAAAACATCTATCCTTGTGGATAGATCATCAAGGCTATGTAGAGGTCTAGCTGAAATATGCAAAAGATTTTCAGTCTCTACATGTCATTGTTCACAACCAAGCACTGGAAGAGACACGCCCAAATCTAACAGAGGCAAACTTTACTTTGTAGCAAAGGTTCGTGTCTAGTACTTCAGCATGAGCCAGGGCGTCCACTTTTAAAAGCAGATTTTCAAAAATATAATGGATGGAGGAAGAGACAAATTTCTGTACATCCTCTTCTAAAGGCATATTTTTAAAGATATAGTGGAAGGAGGAAGAGAACAATTTCTGTACATCCTTTTCTAAAGGCAGACTACTTTTTGAAATCTTCTCCCATGGTTTGGTTGAGCTGCCTAGACTTGGACCTGCCACATTTGAAAGATTTAGCTATTTCGCTATCTGGAAACTTTGCTCTTAACAAGTTGCCTGCATGATCTGCTGTAGCAAGATTTAAATTAGGCTCCACTAAGAAGGCCCAACATAGCATTTCAGCCATGACCACTTTTTAATCATGACTACTTGCTCCTGATGACAGTTTTGAAGCAAACATGGTGGAGATGGTTGACACATTTTGCAATACTCCACTTGGTATTTCTGCACACTTTTTCATTTTTGGGGAGCTGGAGACGTCACTGTCTAGAATCTAAATTTAGTATATCTATAATCTATACCAAACCTAATCTAGAAAACATGACCAAAGTTTAGATCTAATTCTCAGTTTTAATCTTAGATAAATCTATCTAGAATCTAGTAGTTATAATCCAGGAATGATTTCCCTCCAACAAATCACACATAAAAAATGGAATCACACAGAGCTAGTTCTAGCAACAACGTGAACGACTGGTCTCTGTCAATTCATGACAAAGAAAACAATAGTGCTTGTATTGAACGAAGATGAATGATTCAATGAAGGCAACCAGCAACACCGCTGTTAATTCCTTCTGGTCGGTACTTAGTGCCAGTAAAGTAGTCGGCCAAGGATGTTGCACAATAAGGTTAGGCTAGAGTTAAGTATCGATAAAGAAATAACACATAAAGATGAATGGTAAATTATGGTATCGACAATATCACAAAGGATGTCGAAGAGCAAAGACATCGTTTACATCCAGGGCCCTTGACAGACGAAATCAAATCGGGATCATTGAGTTAAAAAATCGGTAAACTTCTGATATATTGGGATAAGTGGCAGATTTGAAGATTGTACAAAATAATAAATTTTCATAAAATCAATCTTGTAATAAAACTAAAAATGTGTTATAATTGTCATAAAAACAACCTGATATTTTTTTTACATATATTTCATAATTGTCGTTAAAACAATATTGCCATCGCAATGCTCATGCTGTAAGAACAACATTATTTTTAAAGTCTCTATCACCATAGCTTTAAATTTTATTTGATAGGATGCCTTTACTAAAATTCTAGGAAGAAAATGACATTGTGCTTATAACTAAAAGTGAAACTAAAATGCAACAAAAACCTTAATCAAGTAGGTCTCGCATTTGGGCTTTGATTTCAATTTTCAAGGAATTTGGAAAAGCAAGCAAATTTATATATATATATGCTATTTTCCCTGAATTTTATTTTCGTTATGACACTTACCTCTGTGGATAATTTGATGTTGTTCTCTAAGGTATGACAATCCCTTTAAAACCTGAAAAAAACCCAACAAATATCATAACATTAAATGATTAAAAAATATCGATCTAAATATCAAGAAATGGGAGAAAATAAAAGAATACTGTATTCACATTTACATTTTGTTCTGTAGTAAAGTTCCTTTAAGGCCGGTTTCAATAGCATGAAGCGGAACAGGTGATAATAATCACCTCTGACCGGGACACTAGTCTGATGCACTCTGAAGCTAGTGCTTGTACCTATTTGCACATGGGTAGAGTGGGCAAAATGTGTGTTATGTGTCTTTCGATGGAACACAACCCTTGACCTAGCTTTGCACACAGTTCCAACCCGGGACCTCATTGTCTCCAGTTTGGCAACATTACCGCTCAGCTACCAACGCCACACATTTTGTTCTAATAAATAAAACAAATCATGACAGCAGCAGGCACACATATGATCTTCAAACAAAACAGGTAAAAATACAACAGAGTAAACTTACAGATACATTGATAATGCCCAGGATGGGCTCTGGAATTCTCCCAGCTTTTCTCAATATTAAATCCAGGATCCACCATCCTGAAGAGCAATAAAAATGAGACTTTGTACAAACAAGTTATGATCATAAAAAGGAGAAGCAGAAGGAGAATAAAACGAAGCAGAAAAAGAACATATTCCATTCAATGAAACTTATCCAGTCATCCAACTCATGGTGAATTTAGAAAGTGGAAACAGCAATATAAGATAAAAAGAAAAAGTAGGACTTACAAACAGCATACCCAAGAAGTAGTAAAAGAAGAAACCTAAAAAGTACTTTTGAAAATGAATTTTGAAGAATTTAACACTTACAACACAAGATTACATGATATCAATCTGTGACCGTATTGAATCTTACGTTCACATCTTTGTCTATTTGTTTGGTAAATACAGAATAAAAGAAGAAAACTAATGACCATGTATTCATGCAGATGCTGATTTCCCATCATTGTAGAAAGCACCATAGTAGCCCACGATGTATGGAGAGTTACATTCATGAAGAACTTTCAATTCTCTAAAGATCTGGTTCCTGACCAACGGTCTGATTTCTAAGTGGATAAGCTGGGAATAAAATGCAACAACGTAAGAATAACAAGAAATGACAAATCTTTGTTTTTCAAGTCCTTTGGCAGAAAACAAATTATGATTACTTATGGCAAATAAACACAATTATCAATACAATGCAAACTCTACTACATCAAATTCTTAATTAGATACAGCTTGGGAAGCAGACAAAACAGGCATTTAGGCGAAAGTAGGTCAGGGGCAACAATTTTGGTAGGCTATTTCTGTGACGTTGGATTTCCTAGTGACTTGCCAATTTCGTCCAGGATTTGAAGCTTCTTTTTTGTTAATCATTTCCTGGTTTATTTTTTTCTCTCTTCCAGATGTAGATCTATATGTAGCTATGCAAAATTCAAGTTGTTACTATGGAGGCTAATAGAAAAAAAGGACCTGATCCAATGTTTGCTTCTCACTAACTGGCATAACCCACACTATAATCACCTAACTTATTTAATCACGAGACCTATGACTTAAGTAATTATACAAATTTGGATGAGAAAAACTGGATAAAGAAAAGCCTCATCCATTGAAACCAATGAGTCTTACAAACAGAATAGTTAATCAATTACGGACGTATTTTATGATATTTTTGAGAAAAAATACCTGCAGTTGTCATTGAGATCGGACATTTGGGCGAAAATCTTGGTTTTCAAACGGGCATTTATATAGAAATAATTCAGTTTCACTGATATGGCGGGCATTTAGGCGTAAAACGGATATGTAGGCGGTCACTACTGTATATTGAAATTTCAGGATCATATCAGAAAACAGTGTTTGCTAAACAATGACAAAATTTAAAAAATAATTCTTTCTAATGGATCTATACATCAATGTTACATAATCCTAAATTCAAAATTGTGACTTAGGAACTCATTGAATCCTTGAGAACATATAAACCATAATGTACTATCTATAAATATATATTATAATAGAATATCTACCTTAGGTACCATAACCAGGGAAGATGGGTGATGCAAAAACTTTCGTGACAACACCTCCATTTCCAGCTCCTAACTCTCCAAGCTTTTCAAAATCTTCTTCTGCTAGTTCTCCAATTTTCTGCTTTTTGACAAGAACTCCTCCAATCTCTCTGCTGGTCATCAATGTCCAGCTCTTTTTAACTTCCGCTGCAACGCCTCCACAGATGCCTGATTTCCATTTTGACGCCTGGATTAACCAAAGATAAAGTGAAAATGAAATAACATGGAAATTAATATTTATAACAACAAACAGTAATAGAATGTTTTCTTTCACCGGGTGGAAAACAATTGCAAAAGGCATGGGAATATCAGAATTGCCATCATGTTTATTTTCATTTTGCTTTTACTCAATTCACCCATTTATGAAAGTCTTTAAAGAAAATGAAATGAATATTTTGTTAAGTACCAGTGTCAGATTGGACCGAGGGAAATGGAGATAGATTAGGGTTTTTTGTTGTCCGTTTTTTTAACCTACGGTTTAGCTGACCTAAATTCACGGGAGACAAATTTGCATTTCACACCCGGACTCTACTTACATTTAGAATGCCAACATGTAGTCCTAGTCGGCTGAAACGAAGAGAGATCTGTCACAATACTATCGCATCTTTTGAGTTCAATTATGATTACAAAAGTAGATGTTTCACAAACATTATTTCTTGCACAGGGGATCTACAGTTATGCAACAATACAAAACTGAACACGGTTTTTGTTTTATTGTTTTAGAGTAGTGGGGGTGGATGGGAGGGTCTTTCCATTGTTTGATTTCAATGCTTTGTAGCATGGCTGCAATACCTTACTTAAGTATTACAATGCTTGTTTCTCTTTTGAGAGAGAAAAAAAAAAGAGAGAGAGAGACAATCAATAGAAATGAAATAGAAAGAAAGCAATCTTTTCTTTCTTTCTTTATCCCCCACATAAACCAAGCCCCAACATTATTTCTCACCCCTTCAAACGTAACCTGCTTTTTTTTTTTTTTATATTGTCCCTTGGTTGGGACTTGACTTTAGTACCTTCCGATCTAGATTCAATTCAACAGTTATCATATTATCGAAAGAGCTCTGTGAAGTGTGATACTACAACCCCATCAATGCAAACAGTTAAGAGAAGAGCTTAGAATAGACCTATTTAATATTGAGAAATATGATTTTTAGCTCTTAAATAGAAATTAGACTTGGCTCAAATAACAGGAACACTGCAGTTCCACAGGATGAACATGTGATACCTTGAGAAAAAAGATTTTAAGGTTAGGGTAGAGGTGGAATCTATATTAATATTGTTTTAAAGGATTAGACTAGAGGCTAAGTCAATAAAAAGCAAAATAAAATGCAGTAAATCTACTAGTTTTACTACCCAAATAACTAAACCTAGATCTAGCTCTAGATTTACAATTATGAGTATAATAATAGTCTACACATCCTTTAAAGCAGTTGGGTTTTTTTTAACCTGTGTAGTAGTACAGAAGACATTTTTATTATTATTATTATTATTATAACCCAGTCTGACTAAGTACAGTAGACATTATTATTGTAAAACCCCAGTCTGAGTGAACTTCCAGTGTGCCTATGGATCTAGATTCTAGATCTGGTAAGAATTATAGAGATGACCCCTGCTCAATTTAATAATAAATATAATATCAAATAGAGGTGGGAATAGTAAAGCTAAGACTAAGACAGCCTATAGATGTCCCCTGACAGCCAACGAGTGGACTGGAATGTCACCCACCCACACATCGTTAACATTATATAATTTGTCACAGAATCCAGTTGTTCTATCAGATCAGCCTCTGAATCTAGAGCACCAAAAAGACTCGATGGGAGACAACAAAACACAATACAACGAACTATAGGTCTACTTATAAAGCTTCCGTCCGTCTGTGGTTCAGAAACAGATATAGTAAGATTTAGTTTTATTCTTTCCTTTCGGCATTGTGTTTATTGATTTGTAAAAATATACAGTTTGCCAACTATGATCAGCCCAGTCTTCATGCAAAGACATCCGACTCTGGAATGCATGGTGCACCTTAGGTTATAACGGAAATATTTGTCCAGGTGCTACACCTGTTATAATTAGATCTAGAACTACGGGTTCCGCCGTTGAATAAAAAACACGGATTTTAAAACAAATTTCCCTCAACGGGAAATCCAATCGACTTGGAATAAGCCTCCCTTGCATTGATTTGCCATCCACTGAAACTCGCCCTGACAGGCTATCTGGGTTGAGCAGAGATATATCTAGTAGCAAGAGCTATAGCATAGAGAGTGCCCCTCGCTCTGAAACAGTATTTCCATAATGATAGGAAGCGGAAGTAGAACGAACGTCCTTAAAATTCATCAGATCTTCTCATTTTTGTTTCGCCGTTTTACTGTCACAGCTGTTGTTGTGTTATTAGTAAATAATTGTATTATAATTTGTTATTATTCTTAAATTAACTTTAGAATAAATCTTCAGATATGATATTGCCATTTCATTCGAGCATTCAATTTTGCTTTTGTTTAAAAAAACCTACCTTGGCCTATATTTTGCTAACGCCTAATGGACGTAAGAACCTTTTCACCTGAGCTAACCCATTTCTCTGATCTTATTCTTGAAGCATTATTATCTAAAATATTAATTATATCATCGTGAGTTAACCCTTGTGATACATATTCGCTGTTTATACTGATGGCACAACTAATATTTGAACGACAAGAATAGCATAGTAACATAATGGAGCATATCATCCTAACTGATATCCAGCAAAGATGTAGACAAAAACTAGTTTGAAATTCAACAATTACCAACAATGAATGATGTAAATAATCAATGAAGCCAAACAGATGGTATCTTCCTAGATTTCTCAAAAGCATTTAGATCCACAAATGGGCCATTGATAAAATTGGATTGGTATAATACTATGGTCTTCAAGTTATCTTCTTGTATGTAATGGAATCGTTTCTTTTGGAACGAAGACAAGGTAATTGTTGAAGGTGTTGAATCTCACCTAATCAGTGTTTTCATGTGTCCCCAAAAAGAACTTATCTTATGTCCTCTACTCTTCCTAGTTTATTATATAAATGATACACTAACACCTCCACAGATATTAGAAAACTAATATCTTTTGCTGATTACACAAGTCTATTGTATAAAAAAAAAAAGAAGAAGAACATGGAGGATTGTAAAATATTTAAATGACATTAAAACGCACTATTAGAATGAGAAAAGTGGAAAATGGACTTCCAATCCAAATAAACCAGGTACCGGTACTAAAAAATACAAAAATGAACTAAACATAGCCATTTCAGACTATAAGATCTACATACACAACAAAAAACTAGAAATAGTCATTTCAGACTGTAGATCTACATACACAACAAAAAACTAAATTCATTCAATTCAATTCAATTCAATCATCTTTATTGATCCTTTAAAAAAGAAATTATACTTGTGTTATGACAATCCGGGCAGTGGACAGTATACCTCTATGGAGTAGATGATCCCGTTCTCCACTTAATGTCCTGCTGCCGTGCAGGCAGGTCTTGGCCTGACCAAAGGCTAAGGGAGTTAACCGTGACAGAACGTAACAAACTCTGCTGCCTTGCATGCCGGTCTCGAATGACTAAAGGCTAATGGTTAACCCTGATAGAAAATAACAAGGCCTGGTAGGGGGCCTCAAGGTGGTAGCCTACCATCTACCTAGGGTACAGTGGAGGCTAATCCCCTGCTTATCAAAACAAACAGATTCAGAGAAAAAATAAATATAACATAAACCGACTTGAGCTTTAGAAGACGAACTTGGAAACGAATACGGACTGTGATTTTTGAACATGGAACGTTAGGGCAATAAATGGAAAAGAGTTAGAATCTAGTTGAAGAAATGGAAAAATTCAAAGTAGATATTTTGACCATTACAGAAACAAAGAAAAAGGACAATGAATAAAAAATGTAGGATCGAATCATATTTTAATCTTATCAGGAGTAGATGTGAAAGATAGAGCAAGAGCAGGAGTAGGCCTCCTAGTGCATAAAATGCATGAACAGCTACAAGAAAGTTGGACATTTAAGCCCAGTGCTATTGAGGTAAATATTAAACCAAAGGAAGAGAAACTAAATTATTAATAGCATGGACCAAACGAAGACACAACTAAGAAAAAGATATCTTCGAAAACGATTTACAAATAGTTGCAGAGAATCTTAAACCCAAATAGAACTAATGCTTTTTAGGGGATTTAACCTAGATGAGCAACAATGTAGAAACGTCAGGAGGAGTAATAGGTAAAAGAAGGAGAGACAACAACTTCTCCCAATGGAGAGGGACTAATAGATGTTTGCCTAAAGAATGACATGAAAAATAGCCAACACCTTTTTTCCTCATAAAGTTATCCACAAATATACAAGAGTAATGAAAACAGGTGTGAAAAGTCAATGATAGACTACATAATAGTTAGCAGCTCCCTTTTACAATACATTGGATGCAAGAGTAAACAGATGAGCAGAAATATTTATTGATCATCACTTAGTGATTACAAAATGAGATTACTGACAGAAGAAAACAAACAGAAAAGGAAAGAAAGAAAGCTACAAACTCAAAATAGAGGAACTAAATAAAACCAGTAGTAAAACAGGTATACCAATGTAGGATAAAGAAAGATTTATCAGTGAAAGGCAGATGGATCTGAGTTATAGCACAATAGAAGAAAAAGTGGCAGAGGTATAAAGAAACACTGCCAGTTGTACTGAAGAGGTCTGTGGTAGGAAACAAATTAAAGGAGAGATGAAATGAACAGCATGGTGGAATGAGAACGTCAAAACTAAGATCAAAGAAAAGAAGGATGCCTGGAAGAAATACTTGCAAACAACGAGATCAGAGGATAAGATATATTACGTGAATAAAAGAACTATGGCCAAAGAGGAAGTTAGGAAAGCAAAACAGGAACAATGGGAAGAGTTTGGACAAAGACTTCAAGAAAGCTACCAAGGAAATCAAAAACTGTTCCTGGGGGGAAAATGAGAGCATGAGAAAGACCAAAGCATGCTCAATATGACAAATTAAGAATGCCAAAAGAGAAATAATGAAAGAAGACAAAGAAATCATGGAAACATGGAGAAAGCATTTTTCACCAATTACATAATCCATCCAGAACGTATAAAACAAGGAGTACAGATCAATTAGTAAGAGTAACAAGTAATCCAGAGGAGACAACTGAAGATGTAGATATATCAATGGAAGAAACCAAACAGCTATAAGAAAAGTGAAATTAGGAAAAGGTTCAGGAGCAGATCAAGTTTATCCAGAAATGATTAAAAACCAAGGGAGAGAGGCAGACAAATTATTACATGCAATATGCCAACAAGCATGGAAGTCCAAACAGGTGCCAGACGACTGGGAAAAGGAAGGTAGTACCAATACATAGAAAGGATTAACTATGGAGTGTTCAAACTATAGAGGTATATCCCTACTTAGCGTTCAGGAAAGGTATCTGCCAATGTACTGGAAATGAAACTTACGAAAAAGAGTAGAGGATCAGATTGAAGAGCATCAGAGTGGATTTAGACCAGGAAGAAGTGTACAAGACCACATATTTACAATTAGACAAATAATAGAAAAATTCATTGAGAGAAACATTGACTTTCACATATGTTTTATTGACTTAGAAAAAGGCATTTGACACTGTGAGGAGGGACGAACTATGGCATTCCTTAAAAGAACACAATGTAAAGTAGAATTTAATAGAAGCCATTAAATGTTTTCTGCAATAAACCAACATGTTCAGTGATAGTAGGGAAACATATCTGCAGAATTTGATGTAGATATAGGAGTAAGACAGGGTTGTGTCCTTAGTCCTCTTTTTGTTTACCACATTTAGAGATTCAGTCAAAGGCATCCTCAAAAATGAAGAAAATGAATGTAGGTATGTGGAAGTTCAAACAAGTAAATGTATTAATGCTTTCATTTGCCGATGGTTTAGTGCTGTTTGGAAAATCAGAAAGTGACCTTCAGTCGAATATCAACATTATAAACAACGAACTAAATAAAAGAGGAATGAGAGTAAATGTAAAGAAAACCAAAACAATGCTAGTAACTAGGGAAGCTAAAACACAAAATCTTAAATTGGGCAGGGAGAATTTAGAACAAGTTCAAAGCTACAATTTCTTAGGAGTAATGATTAACTCAGAGGAAAACTAAGAGAAGAAATCAGCCAGAGAATCAAAAAGGCAAGTGCAATATATAACCGTCTAGGGAAAGACATTTGTAGGTAAGCAAGAATTGTCAACAAAAACCAAAATAGCAGTATACAATACAGTTTATTGTCCTACTCTCTCCTCTATGGTAGCAAAACCTGGACCTAAGACAGTAGAGAATACAGTAGAGTACAGACAGCTGAAATGAAATATCTAAGAAGAGTGGTAGGGAAAACTAAAGAGATAAAATCAGAAGCACAACAATAAAGGGATGAAACCAAAGCAGATGGCATAAAAACTAAGATAGAAATAAATCAACTGAGATGGTTTAGGTATGTAAAGCAGAATGAATGACAATATAATAGCTAAATCAGTATACAGTGCTAAAGCCCAAGGTAAAAGGTCAAAAGGCAGACCTCGGAGAAAGTGGGAAGAAGATATAAAAGAGGCATTGAAGCATAGAAATTTAACATTCTTGGAAGGAAACAGAAAATGCCAGGACAGGACATCCTGGAGAAAGATCATCTCAAGCATCTGAACCCATACACCGAAGGTAGAATTGGAACTGATAAAGAAAGAAAGAAAGAAAGTTATCACAATTTCCCGTTTGAAAAATAAAAGAATGCATCAGTGCATTTAAATTAAAAAAACAAATTTAACTTAGTTAATAATTAAATATTTAGATTTTAGGAGAAGTATACAAAAATTCAAAAGTGGGTAAATAAATAGTGCTGTGAAACAATATACCAAAAAAAAAAAGAAAGAAAAAAGAATAATTATAGACAACTTAGTTTAGCTTCATACACACTCATTAACCTATCATAAATCATTCATTCATCATCCATCAACTTACATTTCTTAAAGATTTTGAGGAAAACGCCATTGTGTTTTCAAACTAAGGTATGGTCAAACTTTCATAAGGCACTTGAAAGAAAAGATCTAAAATATCTCTCAGTGCGAGATTTTAAATGTATAAATCGACCGCTTCTATTACTAGTTTTGGGTATGGAAAAAAGAGGGTGGGTGTTGTCTTTAAGTATACTTATGGGTTTGATCTTGCATTGATTCCCATACAGATCTTCAAAGTTCTCCGGCTCTACATCATTTATGAGTTGCCCTATGTGTTTCAGTGTCCTATTAAATTTCTTCTTTTCTCTATATCTTGTATTTCCTCCCCATGCAGTTATACTAAAAATAATAATACTCTTTATGCAAGCTTGGTGGAAACGCCTGATTGGATTGTTATCAATTTGAAACGTATAAATCTTCACGTTCTTTAACACTTTATTTCATTGTTTTTGCCATTGTGGCTTCTCGTAAAAAAATTAGGCCAAGATATTTATATTCATGAAATTTCTCAACTATTTCATCTTTTATAACGATATCAAAAATAGTCATTTCACACTATTAGATCTACATACATAACAACAAATTACAAGTAGTCATTTCAGACTATTATATCTACATAAGCAACAACAAAAAACTAAAAAATAGTTATTTCAGACTATTAGATCTACATACACAACAACAAAAAACTAAAAACAACCAACCTTACCAAAGTAGTCATGAGTTACAATAGAAGATAATTAATGACAATGAAAAGAACATAAAGTACCATACATGAAAGCCAATGGCAGGGTGACAATCTTTAGAAGAAACCTTTACAACTGTCCTAAAAAATGTAAAAGAGAAATGCCACAAGGTTATTATAGCTGTGTCTGGGACTCACACCAACAGAAATTAAGAAAGTACAAAATAATGCAGCCGCTTTGTAACTCATCATAATGCATTCACTAAAGAAAATATCAAAAGCCAACATGAATCAATTGCA
>JAXRKP010002058.1:0-10000 GCA_037039925.1 Doris montereyensis
ACAAAGGAACCACAGCGGAGTGAAGTAAAATGTGAAAAACGACAGTAAATGACAACTCCACCAATAAAGACAGAACAAACACGTGAAGTTTCCGGTATAACCCTTCGTCAGGCAACAACGAGAAATATCTAGGAATCTAGATCTAGATATAACATAATTAAGGCACTCACACACAATGTGATGTCAGAAGAAATCAAAAAGGAGGAAGAAAGAGAAAGACCGTGATGATAAGAATAATGAGTAGAAGGGTGTGAAGAATATAAAGGAGCGAGAATGAAAGGTTCAGATACAAAATGAAATAACAGTATAAAAATCAGATCAAGTATGTCCGGAAATTAGCGTCTTTGACTGAAGCCTGGTGGGTCGATTATTACACGCTGTTTCCTTCCACTTGGTCATCCGTTCTGCATGCGGTCTTCGTTTCTTTACTCGACCAATTTTCTTTATATGTGCGCACCAACCCATTTAGAGCATGTAGAATTAGATTTGGTTTGAATTTACTTGATTTACTCATATTCAACTAAGGTAATCTAGGGGTTTTCGGTAGGATTTTTTATTTTTTTATTTTACCCGGATTGTCTTGTAAACAGCCAAGGGATCTTTAACGTGCACAAAGTGTTGTGATATGCACACAGAACCTCCATTCTATCGTCCGCCTCCGATGACACTAGAAGCTGATCCCTTACCGAAACCAGAGGAGTGGGGGTATATTTTCCTTGAAAAAACTCGAGAATGTTTTCAACCGCCGGCAGGGCTTGAACCCACAGCCTTTTGGTTGAGAGGCCGACACTTTGCTCTGGACAACGGAGTCCCCCCTCTATAATTAGAGAGAATCCCGCTTACTGGAGAGGTCAAAACGTTAGTTATTTTACTGTAATTGCGTATAATCAGACAGTAACCAAATGATTCAATTGTTGTAGATTTTATAGTGAATATAAGAATACAGTATAGTACAAGCAGCTGAAATGAAATATCTAAGAATAGTAGTAGTAGTAGTGAAAACTAAAAGAGACAAAATCAGAAACACAACAGTAAGAGATCAAAAACGAAGCAGAAGGCATAAAAACTAAGATAGAAATAAATCAACTCAGATGGTTTGGACATAAACAGAATGAATGACAATACAATAGCTAAATCAGTATCCAGTGCTAAAACCCAGGGTAAAAACCCAAAAGCAGACCTCAGAGAAAGTGAGAAAAGATATAAAAGAGGCATTAAAGCAAAGAAAATTTAACTTTTTTTGAAGGAAACAGAAAATGCCAGGAGAGGACAGTCTGGAGAAAGATCATCTCAGGCATCTGAACCATTACACCGGAATGTAGAATAGAAACTGATAAAGCAAGAAAGAAAGAAAGGATTTGCATGAAGAAGGGTGTTAATGAAACTCATTACCAACGGAGCTTAGTTACAAGGCATTGCGAGGCGATGGGGGACGAGGTGAAGGTCACGGGTTCATTCTTCGTATTCGTCTCGTCTTTGTCTTAGTTACTGTTAACAGTTATCATCATCATCATCATCATCATCATCATCATCATCATCATCATCATCCTCATCATCCTGCCATGTCACCCATCGTGCGGCATAGGCCAGCAACAAGAGCCACCCAGCGATCCCTGTCCTGTACCACCTTTGCAATCTCTTTCCTCTCTTTCCAGTTCTCTGCAACATGTATTTCTTGGTCTTGCTCCTTTGTTGTGGCTCCTGCAGTTCCCATGCTAAAGCATGTCGTGTGATGCTTACTGTTGACCTCCTCAAGGTGTGTCCAATCAACCACCAACGCCTTTTCCACTTATGACATGTTCTTATTCGTCCCTTTGGACATGGCCCTTTGCTAATATCATTACCTTTGTCTTTACAATCAAACAATATATGTACCAGCAGTAGTAAGTCAGATCTTGTCATTTGATCAATTGGTTCAAAGAAATCTTCAAGCACACAATGGCTTCCCACTATAATTATGTTGACAGTAACTATCAGAGAAACGACAGCTAGCAGCCCTTGGCGACATGTCGTGTTCTTCCTTTTAGAAATGCCGCCTTTGTCTTTATTGGTCTTCCAGGAATCTCCTTGCATTGACGGTTTATCTCGAACTTTTGGTTATCAAATTCATATTGGAGCTTCGTCAATGTACAAGTGTTAACTATTTTCTGTGAAGGAATTGACATTGAATGATGTTAAAGCCCCATAGGAACAAAGACAAGACAAATACAAGGAATAGATAGAAGAAATATTGGCCACCATGGGGATTGAACCTACGACGTTTGCGTCGGCACCCAACGCCTCATGTTAGCTCGGTTGGTAGCACGCTTTCTTTTAATGACGAGGCGGTGGGTGTCGACTCTGAGGTCATGGGTTCAATCCACAAGATGGCCAAGATTCTTTCTGTCTATTTCTCGTATTTGCCTCGTCTTTGTTCCTATGGTGCTCTAATATTATTTAATGTCATTTTTTTTACGAACTGTTTTCTGGTATTTTTTGTCGAGAAAAGCCGGCACTCGCCTTCCCGTTTCCGTTTCTTCCGGAAGCTAGTGTGACATGACATCTTAAATATTCGTAAGTTAAGTATGATAAAACATCAGAATCGGTTCAACTGATAGTGAAGAATTTTGGTGTTTTTGTTACAAAATCCCAGAAACTTTCACTGATAGTATGGTTGAAATACAATAACAATAGAAGCCTGCCACATATCATGGGAAAGGATGAAAACTACAAGGACGTCAAATCCGATCTCCCTTTGAGTAGGAACATCAACGCGAATTCCATTCTCCTTCGTCGGCCCTCGTCAGCGCCTCTGCTTCTTACTCTAGTGGATATCCCTGAGTTGTCCATCGATCTGATTGTATGTATTCAAGTATTAGTTAATCTCCGTGGACAAACCAAATCTACATGCCATCCACTCAATCTATGCCAAAGCTATTGGTACAGTAAACCAGTTAACAGCTGTGTAATATCAAATCACTATAATGCAGCACCGAAGGCGACCATTGGTGATTATGTCATAGTGCAAGGTGCCCGAGGGATGTTGCTCATGGGTTGAGCAATTTGAAGTCATTCACATTCCTTGTCGTATTGTTTTTGTTTTGCTTTTTTTGGTGTTGTTGTTTATGTTTGCCCGTTTCTTTTCTATTTATTACTGTTTAGTAAACGTGTGTAGCGCAGCGATGGTCTAGTCTTCTTTGATCTTGTATGTGTGTGTGTGTGTATGTGTGTGTGTATGTGTGTGTGGAAGAGTGTGTGTATGTGTGTCTGTGTATGTGTGTATGTGTGTGTGTGTATGTGTGTGTGGAAGTGTGTGCGTGTGCATGTGTGTGTGGAAGAGTGTGTGAATACATGATAACTATTTAAAGAAGCAACTATTTATAAGCAATTAGATTCCATCACGTCTACGAATAGCAAAAATCAAAATCTATGACGTCTTCTGCCTGAAAAAGTACGTTTTTTAAGAATTAATATGTATGAGATATTGTCATGCTAATAGGTTTAATTTGTTACACCTTGAAAGTAACACACATATTTCAAAATACATCACTGATGGATTTGTTTCAAAGCCCATTAAAGGTTAAAATCAATGTTCCCTCTAATTGTTTTGTAGTCTATGTGTGTAAATATGGGAACCTGTAGAATACGTTTGTATAGTTCCACATTAACAAATTCGTATCGAAAAATACACCCAAATGTGTGGCGGTGTCCTTTGAAAGAAATTCATTGCCTTTTAAATTGATTAATACATTCTTTCCACTAAATCTTTTAGCATTCTGTTTTTGATTCATTTAGCCGGAGTTGTTTTTGCTCATCCAATATAGTATGTCTGAGATGCAATTTTCGACGATGACGGTGTTATGGGAAGTGTCATTAATGTTTGTTTTGACATATAGCTAGTGCCGTCAGCATAGAGGTGATACACCAAAATGGAGTTTAGCTAATTTAGAAAATGCGTATTTTATCTTCAAACGTAGTTTTCTGTCCTTCAAACAGTCATTCAAACAAAGATAAAAGAGTGTCAGATATTATGAAGGATGATTTCAATCTATTGAGTAAAATTTCGTTATCGATAGCATCGAAAGAATCGCTACAAACGTTTAAGATATAATCCTTATTTTTGTTCAAATCGTTTATAAGATCATTGAAAATTCACACGAGAGCAGTTTCAGTTGAGTGTTCAGCTCTATATACCGATTGAAAGACTTCGCGATATTCTTGAAAAATTGGGTTTGAAAGAAATTGTTTCAAGACCATTTTCTCAAGGATTTTCGACAGAAAACACAGATTTCTTTTCATGGCGAGGCGAT
Organism: Doris montereyensis; assembly: GCA_037039925.1. NCBI lineage: Eukaryota > Metazoa > Mollusca > Gastropoda > Nudibranchia > Dorididae > Doris > Doris montereyensis. The sequence goes on from JAXRKP010002058.1 coordinate 4,290, forward strand.
GGGTGCCGACGCAGAGGTCGCGGGTTCCGATCCCCATGGTGGCCAGGATTTTTTTCTGTCTATTCCTTGTGTTTGTCTCGTCTTTGTTCCTATGGGGCTTTCATATTATCTTGTGTCATTACATTAACTTCGACATGCCCCTTGTCTCACTGCTTGTCTTTATATATTGTAATGTATTTATTCGTCAATGTTTAATGGTTGATTAAATAATAGTAGGTTTAGATCTAGAAAAATTGTAGTCTTGGACACTGGGGAACGAATTGTCAGTGAATATGACTGCTAGTCATGGCTGGATCCGTGCGAAAGACCTTGCTAATGAAATTCCTTTAAAAAGAAAGCGTAGTTAGCTCGGTTGGTAATACGCTTTATTTTCGTGGCGAGACGATGGGTGCCGACGCAGAGGTCGCGGGTTCGATCCCCATGGTGACCAGGATTTTTACTGTCTGTTCCTTGTATTTATCTCATCTTTGTTCCTATGAGGCTTTCATATTTTTTTATGTCATTACCTTCACTTCCGACATGCCCCTTGCCTCACTCTTTGTCTGTTACTTCACTAAACTGTTGAGGAACTCTACCCGTAGCCAAACTATTTTTGATTATGGAAGTAATCAGATCGACACGTTCAGGAAGACATTCCTTTTGGATGTGGGCAATTTGTCTAGGTCGTATGACTTTAATGGGGAATTCAAAAGTTTGCTACCTCTCTTTTCGATGACATTAAGCTTCATTACTTTCGTTCAAATCATTATGCTGTTTCGATTTTGATGCGATTCTGATGCCACTGTGTCTAAGTTATGACGAATGTTAGTGAATATCTTTTTTTTATTATATAAATTTGACATTATAAGGTACGTTTGTCTATGTTATTATACGTTCTTTATTTTTCACGGTTATTGATTTGTGACATGAAACAACTCCTTGCAATGTTTTACATTTGTCAATTTTAAATGCAATATTGTCTTTTTTGCACCTTTACATATAATTTTCAGCTTATATCTATGGTAATTGTAGATATCTCTGTGGACTACAAGTTCTGTTTTCCTCCACTTTCGTTCAAAACCGTGTTTTGCTTGTTTGATTTCTTTAATGTCCACGTTAAGCCAAGATGATGTTGAATTTTTCAGTTTTGGGGATGCTTTTCATTGGCACATGTTCATCTAGTGTTTCTTTGCAGATATCTGCGAAATCGTCCAAAATGTTGGATTCACTGATCCGATCGAACATATTAGCAAGTCATTCCAAGTGTACGTGCAATACGTATAAAAGTTGTCAAGACAAGGAAAGGAAATAATCTACAGTGACAATCGCATCAAACAGCGAATTGCTCTCCAAAACGTTCCCCACATACAATGTGATTTGTTTATAATTGCACAGTCACCAACAATATCTATGAATGAACCTGTTGACCTACTTTTGCCCAAATCATAAATATCATTGATCAAAATTTAACAATAATTGTTTGAAAACAGTATAAGCAGCAGTGCTATTATTGTCCATGTTTTCTATAATTATAACGCAAATCTTTTTTACATGCAGTGATCGATTTTTTTCAATTTTAAGAACTGGTATGTGTTATCGAGACGTCCTTTGTTATGTCGTTTTCGCACAGGTGCCCCCAAGTTAGAGAAGCAAAAAGGCTTTCGCTCAGAGCACCAAATCATAATGTTATAGAAGTGTCTTTAAAGGGAATGCTGGTGATCCATGCTGACTGCTGGCTGTGCCTTGACCTGTGTCCTCAAGTGTCCCTCTTGAGCTCAATGTCTTGACCACTTTTCTCAGTCTTTGTTCTAATTTGTTCTACTTATTTCCGTACCACACAGCTTCTGTTATTTACTTTTTATCATAAGCCTCTTCATTCACTACTTTTTCCTCTGATCTAGAGCACTTAACTGTTTCCGAACTACACTTAACTTTTTTCCGACTATTAAACGACGATAAGTGCACTTTAAAAAGTATTTAGGATTGTGAACTGTTACTTCAAAGATATGACATAAACAATCTATTCTCTTGATTTGTTGTTGCTTCTGTTTCCAATGACATCAATAATTAGGCTGAATTTATTTTGATGACATCTGTTTTAAAATTATCGTTTTAATGTTTTGAGCAGCGTTTAAGAAAGCATGTTTAGACATTTCATGAGCATCCTTTGTGACTATTTCAGACATCCAAAACGACCTCGGTGAACAATACATTTTCACAGTGATAATTTATGATGCCAATCGTTTTCTTATTAAAAATCCATAGACACATTTTCACAGTGATAATTTATGATGCCAATCGTTTTCTTTTTAAAAATCCATAGACACATTTTCACAGTGATAATTTATGATGCCAATCGTTTTCTTTTTAAAAAATCCACAGACATATTTCAAAGAGAAGGATGTACGTCATATCTTGAACTTTAATTCTTTCATATGGAATTTATTTTTTGTAGAACTTAAATATTTGAAAAATAATTATGGATTTAAGGAAGTTTTGCTAGAAATCATCGGTAATTAGCCGAAGGGGGGGGTTCCAAAATAAGAGACATTGTGGGAATAAAAGTATTAGATATTGTCTGTGGGAATGATGCGATTTGCTACTCAAGCCTTTTTTGATGTTTCCACCCAATGTTTCTTGTGACATATTTTCTTAATTAACGATCCAGATTTCTAATTGTCGTTTTCTACGCCCCTAAAAAGCAAAGCCTTGTATCTTTTTATCTGACATATGAATTTGGCCCACAGAGCATTGAGAGCTGCTGAATAGTATAAAACATAATACGCAAAGCCAACAGCCATCTGTCATCACATTGTGAACGATCAATAGGTATTGTCATTGCATTTGTGTACGCCATCATACTACGTTTTGCAAAATAGATGACCCACATGCGCCATGGCCGTGAGAGGACAAGACATGATTTTTATATACAATTTTGGCACAGGATACTAGAATAGTTATGAAAACATGATGCTAAATTTAAACTAGCCATGTTGTCACATTCCCAGATTACTTGTATTTGAACTTCTCACTAAGAATTCAGCCTCGTAGCTTAGCACAGAATGCATTTATTGCAATCACTTTACATTGTATTCCTGTTTAGTCAGTACCATCGTGAAACGTCATTGATTGACATCACACATCTTTGTGTCCATTTTCAGCCCTTTTGTTGTTGTTTATGTACGATGAAGCATCACTACATGATGCAAACATGAGACTTCAGTGGCTAAAAGATGTCTTTAATTACCGCATTGTCAGTAGTGTACTGAAATTGCATGGTCGGCGCGCTGCCCAGAATTAAATCTTCTTCAATTTTTCCAGTGGGGGATACTTGAAATCCAGACTTGAACAAGAACAAACCCAACACAATAAACCAAGTTAGACAAGAGATAAAGACAGCCATTGCAAATATCCCTCCTCAAACTTGCAAAAATGCCATCAATGACTTTAAAAGACTCTACACAGGTGTTTTCAAAAAAAGGAAGAACACACTGGGCATCAGATTTTAAGAATAGCAATTTCCAATTCACAAAGTGTCATGTTTCAAATCAATAGTTTTGTTGAAAGTTAACTTCGTCTCAGGCTCTTTTGCTTCCATGTCATTGCGTTATTTTTGGAAACGCTTTGTTAATTTGTTCCACGATTGTCAGAGGAGAATTGTGAACTTGATGCAATTTTGTGCATGTTACTTTTCTATTCCACCTAAGTTGTTTTTTAACTAGGAAGTCCATGAAACTTTGCATGCCTTCTTTACAACTATTTAGATTAGTCTGGGCCAAACTTCAATATTCTGACTCATTGAGTTCAGGCGTTATGGCACCCATCATGGGTTACCTTGTTTGCGACAGTCTGAATCAGGTCAAACGTCTTCACTGGAATCGATCGAAGACTTCCTGCAGGCCGTAGTACCCAGGGGTACATATTACCTCATCATAAACACACACACACACACACACACACACACACACAGGCGTGCGCGCACACAAGCAGCAATGGTTAAAATAATGGCCCACTCGAGGCATCCATAACAGATTAATAAGTGCTTTTGTTTAGCCATAATCATTGAAGATCAAGAAGCGATATGTTTTCAAATTTGGGTCTTTTAAGTTTCTATAACTTTGAACAGATCTATTTTAATTTCTCTTCTATTTGTGTTTTGTTTTAACTACAGATTGTTCAGTTTTTTTTTCTTTTACAAGACATTTCGTTAGTTGATGTTTTTATTGTTAAACGTGTTGTGTTTTCTTTCTATTATGATTTCTTTCATCGTGTTTCTTACGTTGAGATCATATAATGTATTAATTAATTATCAGTGTTCTTAAACTGATTTTTTATTTTCTTTCTCAGACACGTTTATATGTTATTTAAACGTTCTTACTTTCCAAAGCACTTAAACCCCTTGACCCTTGAACTTTGTTACCTATGTCAGCAGGTCAAATATTAAACCGATAATTGTAAGTTACTCAGTGTCTTACGGGCGTTTCATATAACAAAGTATAATATAATATTAGGATATATAAACTTCTCTTCTTTCGTGACTGTGACGATACAGATGAGAGGAAGGAAACGACCCATTTCTCAAACGTTTCTCTCGTCAGCACTTTGTGTTGAAGATAGATATGATATGTCATAGGAAATTGTACTTGGCCCGCCCACGGTTGAGTTTCCAGGCGACAAGAATTTGGCGCCTGAGTGAGATGTCTGCGCTTCGCACAATTGTTATCAGACCGGAAGTGAACACTTAACTCCTGTAAGGCAAAAACCGCAAATGCTGATACAGCAAAGACTTACCAAATTTCTCCTCAGATTTTCTGGGAACATCTGAAGTTTGTTATTTATTTTAGCTATTAGATATTTAGATATATATATATATATATATATATATATATATATATATATATATATATATATATATATATATATATATATATATATGTGTGTGTGTGTGTGTGTGTGTGTGTGTGTGTGTGTGGTAGCGAAGGAAAGCTCGTCACATGATCTTAAAGAATGTCTTCTTTCTTTATTCTTCTAGTTGTTGCTTTTCTCTCAGGCAAATTTCATGATTGGTTGCGAGGCTGAGTGAGCTAATATGATTGATATGTTGAGATTATAAAACATTCTCTGTTCTGTTTAAAAAGCCACTGTGATTAAGTATAATACAGTTAATAGAAAGCCGAACAAAGGAGATATTTGGTAAACCTGGAAATGGAAACGAAATGGTTGTATTCCTGCTAGATGCCTTTTCTTTTTCGTCAATGGTCTGATCTTCTCACAGCAGTGAAACACATGATCGTTTAAAAGGCTTCAGGGCTCGTCTGACAGAGATCCAAAATAGATACTTCTCAACGCATGAAATTGGGCATTTTTCACTTAAATTTATATCGTGACATGAAGTCTAAAGCATGCAGCGTTACCATTTGTAACCATCCTCCTTTCAGAGGGTTATGGTCTATTTTCCTTACTTAAGAAATGTTTTAGAATAAGAAAGATACTAATGTTAATTATGTTTAAAAGTAAGCCTCTTATCGTTCTCCTCAAACTCATGCATCGTGGCAAGACGTTACTTGCAAGTGGGCTTTTTGAGACTGTCTTGAATTATCTGCGCAATGTTTTCATACGAAAGTTCGAAAAGGCAGTTTTATGTTTTTTGCCAAAATTATTATATTTACATTGATGATAAAAAATTGTTGCTGCAGCGATGTCTGAATAGCCCAAGTCCATCAAGCAATGAA
>JAXRKP010002058.1:17500-30000 GCA_037039925.1 Doris montereyensis
ATAGATAGATAGATAGATAGATAGTCAGATAAATAGATAGATAGATAGATAGATAGATAGATAGATAGACAGATAGATAGATAGATAGATAGATAGATATAGAGAGAGACATAGATAGATAGATAGATAGATAGATAGATAGATAGATAGATAGATAGATAGATAAATAGATAGATAGATAGATAGATAGATAGATAGATAGATAGATAGATAGATAGATAGATAGATAGATAGATAGATAGATAGATAAATAGAAATACAGACAGATAGAAAGCCAATCATTTCATATTGCTTCATTTATTTACTTGTTGTACACATAACATTTTGTGAACCAGTTATTTAAAGTCTAAATCGCATGTCACTAAACAGTAATAATGCATTCTTTCCTTCCAGAGTTCGGCTTTAATAGAAATCAGGATGAGCAGATTGCTGAAGGTAAATTTAATTTTCTTGTGAGTTTTTGCCATTGTGTTGTCTCTGTCTGAATAAAGTTGATCAACGTCAATATAAATATTCAGTAAAATGGCATTTATTTCATGAACAGGAGTTAAGCTGCGTTTTCATTATAATCTGTTGGTTTGATTAGATTTGGGTTGTGGATAATATTGTAACATCGTTTTCTGTTTAGCATCTGCATTATTTCTTATTTCGTTGCAGATTAAGGGTGTACAGGCGAAAAATATTTCATTTCCCCACTTCTATAAAAAAAAACGCCTTTTGTCTATTATGCTTGCATTTTCCATAAATAGCTTTCATCCCAATACATTAATCGTGCTAGGCATTAAAATTTAAGACATCGCCATGCGCATGTTATACCACATATATATATATATATATATATATATATATATATATATATATATATATATATATATATATATATATATATATATATATATATATATATATATATATATATATATAAATTTATAATATTATTATGAGTGAATCGCTTTAATAACGACATCTGAATCTTATCACAGGATGTGACAGCAAGGTGATGGATTTCTTTCTTTATCCTGGACTCCTCTCATCGATCTACATCAACGACTACATGACTGAGCTGCAATTCGCCCGTGATGTCATCTCCCGCTTTGACGTCCGTCCAGACGCCACACGTGTCGGAGCTCTCACCTTTAGCGATGATTACCAGGTACAAAATCTCACCTTTAGCGATGATTACCAGGTACAAAATCTCACCTTTAGCGATGATTACCAGGTACAAAATCTCTCACCTTTAGCGATGATTACCAGGTACAAACTCTCTCAGCTTAACTCGCATTGTCCATCTTTTCACCTGATCTACTACATAACCATTCCCTAACTGTTTCACATTCATGACATGGATCTCCGGTTTTCACTCTATTCCTATCCTACGCGATACCTCTTAGCGACGATGGGTAACTGGAGCAAGTATTGTATTGATTTTGACATTATGAGAAAATACGTTGATATCCTCTCCACCGTCGTTATCCCATCCTTTGGGCTTCTTTGAGCCGTGCCTCTCATTTCATCTCTTTCTTTCCTTTTCTTTGTCCGTTTTCAGTTTTTTCACTTTCAGGTTTGCTTGTATGCCTGTAAATGTTATTCTCATTCTGAGGCGATGTGTTTAAAAGAAAATTTCTTCAAGGACGTTACGGCCCATAGAGCCAGAGCTTATCCTGGTTTCAATAGCGTGACGTGAAGCGGAACAGGTGATATTAATCACCTCCTGGCCAGACCGCTAGTCTCACTCAGATTATTATTCAAGCCAAGCTAGTGCTTGTTCCCATTTGCACTTGGGTAAAGTTGGTAAATGCCTGTTACGTGTCTTTCCCAAGGCATACAACGTCTGATCTAGCTTTCCTTGGATTCGAACCCGGGACCTCATGATCTCCGGTCTGGTAGCCTAACTGCTCGGCCACCGACGCCAAAAATGTGTTTAAGATACTATAAATACTATACAGAAAACCTGGAGAAGAAATGAAAAGAAAGAGAACTTTTTAAAGTAATGCAATCTAAAAATGGGCTAATGGAAAAGACATTTCTCATATTGAAAGTTCTACATTGCCTTCCCAGCGCCCACCAATGGGATTGACCAGGTTTACGTCCAAACAAGATGCTCTTGCAAGCATCACGATTCAGAGCCTTCCCTACAGAACTGGAATCACCAACACAGATTTGGCTATCCGATATGTCAACGAGCTCAATGAATTCAGACAGGTAAACACACAGACACCTCTTTTCAACAATTTATTAATTTCTATCTTATCAATTTGAAGATGGGGGGGTGGAGTGGGTGTTGTTTTAGTTTTCATGGCTAATCCCTCTATTTTCATTGGTCCGCACCAGGCCTGTAGGTATGCTGCTGAATATACTTGTCAAGGAATGTAGAATGTTTTGTGTGTATAGCTGATTACGTCGAACATATTTGAATGATTCGTGTTACAAATGAATTTTGCAAGCCCTAGTAAATAAAATTTTCTATGAATAACAATATGAGGAAATGATCTTGCCAGCATCGAATACATATTGATATTTGCCAGTGTTTTCAAGTGTATGAGGAGGTTATTAATTTACCCCCACAGGACATCACCAAGGTCATCGTTGTAGTCACAGATGGCGGCTCAAGGTCACCAGGTGCAACTGCTGCTGAGGCTAATCGGGCCAGGGAAAATGGATTTTATCTCTTCGTTGTTGGTGTCGGCCAATATTTGGATGACCAAGAATGGAAAGCAATTGCTAACGACCCTGATGAGCAATTCTTGTACAACATTACCAACTACCGTTTCTTGGACAACGTGAAATTCTCTCTGCCACCACGTGCATGCAGCTTGCCACCCATCATTCTCAGAGAAAGTGAGTTGTTTGTTAGTTGACGTCACAAGTTGGATTTGGTGGAACATTTACCCCAAGATCAGACGAAACTGAATATCATTTCATTGTTTTGTTTTAGCAGTAAACGTATGGCTTCATTAATGTATATGTATAGAAAAGTATCAATATCTAATTTGACAGTGTGAGATTGGATGAGGGATACAATGGAAGGGATGTGGTTGAAATAAGCAGTTTTTTCAGACTCAGTTATACTTTCCATGCTGAAGGTCTTGACTTTGAATGATTTTAAAATAGCACACAGTTGGAAAACACTGGCAGGAGGCTGTCACGAACACTAAGTGTACGTGTAATATCATTTTTGTAATTTACAGAAAGTCTAAATGAAAATCCAAAGTAAGTAGAGTTCATCAAAGACCGTTTAAATATTGGAAATTATGACAACAGAAAGAGCTTTGTGGTTGTGGTGTGTTGATAAGATGTGATTGAAATCATGACAAGAGATAAGGCTTTGGGATTGTGATGATAAGATGTGATTGACATCATGTCAACAGATAAGGCTTCGTGATTGTGATGATAAGATGTGATTGGAATCATGACAAGAGATAAGGCTTTAGGATTGTAATGATAAAATGTGATTGAAATCATGTCAACAGATAAGGCTTTGAAGTTGTGTTGATAAGACGTGAATGAAAGGACGAGAGCTAAGGCTTTGGGACTGTGTTAATAAGATGTGAATGAAAGGACAAGAGCTAAGGCTTTGGGACTGTGTTCATAAGACGTGAATGAAAGGACAAGAGCTAAGGCTTTGGGACTGAGTTGATAAGACGTGAATGAAAGGACAAGAGCTAAGGCTTTGGGACTGTGTTGATAAGACGTGAATGAAAGGACAAGAGCTAAGGCTTTGGGACTGTGTTGATAAGACGTGAATGAAAGGACAAGAGCTAAGGCTTTGGGACTGTGTTGATAAGACGTGAATGAAAGGACAAGAGCTAAGGCTTTGGGACTGTGTTGATAAGACGTGAATGAAAGGACAAGAGCTAAGGCTTTGGGACTGTGTTCATAAGACGTGAATGAAAGGACAAGAGCTAAGGCTTTGGGACTGTGTTGATAAGATGTGAATGAAGGGACAAGAGCTAAGGCTTTGGGACTGTGTTGATAAGACGTGAATGAAAGGACAAGAGCTAAGGCTTTGGGACTGTGTTGATAAGATGTGAATGAAGGTACAGGAGCTAAGGCTTTGGGACTGTGTTGATAAGATGTGAATGAAAGGACAAGAGCTAAGGCTTTGGGACTGTGTTAATAAGATGTGAATGAAAGGACAAGAGCTAAGGTTTTGGGACTGTGTTGATAAGATCTGATGGAAATTATGTTAACGGAAAGGACTTTAATATTGTATTGATAAACATGTTGTTTATTGTGATATAAGAAAGAAAAAAAATCAAATCGATGAAATTACGAGGTTGGGGTTCCTGTATGTGTGCATTTATGTGTGTTAGTAACCTGTTTCAATTTTAATGAGAGATGACTTTTGTTGTTGTAGTTGTTGTCATTGGTTTTGTTGTGTGTTTGTTTTATTGTTTTAAGGAGGGGGTATCTTCTTCGTGACTTTAACGGTTTTTTGGAGCGGAGGGGGAGTTGCTGTGTTTGTGTTTTTAGGGTGGGGTTTGTTTGTGGTTTCGTTTTAGAGGGGCGGGTTTTTGTGTCTTTTTGTTGGTTTTTGTTGGGTTTTTTTGCTCTGGCCGTGAGAGGAATGTTCCTAGCCTTCTTATATAATTTTGTATTAATTTATAACAATAAACCGAGGACCAATTTGATATGGTATTAAACTAATTATACTCAGGGACATCCATTGATGTCACTTACTATTCACACGTAAGAGCAATTAAAACGAATAACTTAATTATCCTCGTATATCCCAAAAGAAATAATTAGTTAGCTTTCAAATGGACGATCTGCATCAGAATGAATTTTACAGTACCTACATGAAAGGTATGGTAATTAGAGTGTTAGGGGGGGGGGGCACTCGAACAGTTCTGTCATGTCCCGTTTTCGATTCTATTTCACATTCCTTTTCATTACTCTAACATTAGGGGCCCACTGGAAAATTTCACTAATACATTGGATACCAAAATGCTCAAGACCCTCCCACCTACACTCCCTCCACCCCTCCCCTCCCCCTCACTTTTCCCCGAATGCTACCTTTAGCTGTTGAGTAGAAAGCCAACCAACTCTTAACATAATATTAACCAATTCGCTGTATTACAGCTTGCACCGTTGAGCAGCAATCAGAAGTGTACTTCGTCGCTTCCCGAACTGCCTCTAGTGAAGCCATTCAGCTGATCGACAACTTCAAGGCCAACACCAGGGATAACGCTGATGACCTCCGTTTGAACTACATGATTGAAGCCTGTGGTTTCGCCTCCAACGTTCTTGTCAGAGATGAGGCAGAGGTCTGCGATAGGTTGGTTCAAAATGCTTTTATTTGATATTAGAATGTACGGCAGGAAAGTACCAAAATAATCATCAAGTGTTTCTAGACTTTAAGATAAAACTATGTCAACTTTTTAGCAAAACAATTATATAATTATAAACAAAAAGACCAACCAAAGAGGTATTCAAAAATGTCACTGTGAACATCATAAACATGCTCTGAAATGGACGTCACAAGGCTCAGATGGAAAAAATCACACACAACATAAATATAATCATTATACGAAACAAGGTTCAACTGTGCTCACTTGATTCAGGTGTGAATGAGTAAGTGGATGCATCCATAAAGGTTTCTGGTAGAAAGCCAAAACCATGATGTCTTTCATAGTTATCTTGCTCCACTTACCCCTGAGACAAAAATTTGACTAACGCCTGAATTTCAGCGAGAACACTGGCTGAAATCTGTTTTGAACTCAACGATTATTCTCTTAACCGCTGTCAGATATACTACGTTTCTAACCGTGATACCCTGACGCAGGTCTTCAACTGTGTAGCCCAAATGATGACATCACATAAGTTGAGTTTTACAGAGTTGGGGGAGAATCTGAATGAATAACAATAAGTCAATGTAGATGGAGTTTTTGCTTATAAAAACTAACGAAGGTATCTTGCAATGTTCTCTAATCAATTTTCTATCAAAGTATATTTAATTATTCCCAATTATTCAGTAAAGTAACCTTGCAAAATAACGAAAGACTTTTCTCTGTTCGAGTATATAGAGAGGCATTTAAAGTAAATTCGTTTTACAGAATTTCACTTCATTGACATTTTATTTTTCCGTGAGGTTTCGTGTTTAAGTGTTTATGATGTTTCGTCTTTCGAGCGATCTTAAAGATTGTCTTCCTTTTCAGAAATAAATAGTATTCCTCCAAATCATGGGAGATGGTGGCTTTTTTGATTTAACAACGGAAAATGTGTATGCCTGGCTATTGTGACCATCTTGCTTGGTTACATTTGATCAGCTGGTATTTGCAAGTTTAGAGGATAGAGATAAAGATAAAGATGGATTTATAGTCCTTATCACCGCACACGTACTGGCTCACCGACTATACATCTTTTATCCCTCAAAACGCCATTTCATTCCAAGTCTTCAACTCTCTAGGATGTTTACAGTACAGTAGCCTGTTACGCGTTTCGTGCTAACACTCTAACAAGATCTTTCTCTACCTATAGCTGGCTACTCATTCACACCTGAGTCATGCGAGGAAGGCAAAGTGAAGCACTTTTCCGAAAGTACAACGTTGTGGAAAAACAACAGCTGAACATAACACCAGTCAATTCACATCAAGTACAATACCTTCCAGTCCTGTACCACCTTACTCTTACTATACGGACATAGGTGCTGCAGGAGCAGTTTAATAATGTCTTAATTTATGTAAGCATTTAGTGGGATTGATTTTGTATTATGTAATTTTGAAAGCATTCTAGTTTCAGAAAAACCACCTTAGTATGCAGCGGCAAAACGTCCAAAAGTAGGATGAACTGTCTTCATGAAAATTGGAGTTTGAACTTAACTCCCGGGGAACTTTTACTTTTTAACTGGTCTCTTTGGCATCTTTAAGCTTCGATTATCTGAGTCACTGAAGGATTGGGTATTTGTTGAGTTTTTTTCTCTTTCTTTTGTGTACGGGGAACTCGACAGTCCAGACGCAACGTGTCGGCTTCTTAAGTCAAAGGTCGTGGGTTCAATCCCTGCGAACAGCCGAAAAACGTTCTCGAGTTTTTTCGAGTAAAATCCAACCCCTGGTCCAGGTAGGTGGGTCGACACCTAGTTCCACAAGAGACCGACAATAAAAAAGGAGGTCCAGTGTGTCGATCACAACACATTATGTACGTTAAAGAGACATTGGCTGTTTACATGGCAGTCCAAGCAAAATTAAAAAATCCTACCAAAAAAAAACGAGATCACTTTAGTTGTGGATGTGGATAATTAAAATCAAGTCAAATATAATAAAATCAAATCAAAACTCTTTAATTTACAGGTTCATCAGGAGAGGCACCCAAGAAACCCCAGAGACAGTCAACGGTCTCTTCACACGTGCCAGGAACGCGGCCAGAGAGGGACGCGGTCCCTAGCAGGCGGTCCGTTCAAACCATTGTCTTGTTCGTGGATGATGCCACCATGAGCGTTAGCGGGTAAGTCAAGGTCGATGGCTGATGCTGGTCTTCGTCGTGTCGTGACAGTCAGTGTCATTCGTATCATTATGGAATATCAAACATATCATAAATTGGAGATGACAGAGAGATACTTAGGGTTGAAACGCTTGTCCTCATGCTGGAGGTTCAAAATTCAAATACAACCCGTAGATGCGCAAATAGTGTATGTTGTTTTGTTGTTTTTGTTGATGGTTTTTTAGGGGAGGGGGTGGGGATTCGAAGCATAATTCAATCCCAAATCTTATTTTAAGTCTTATCAGGTCGAGATCGCGTGACACTACAATGCCTCATAGGCTTTTATTACTACTTTTTGTGAAACCGCGAATGAGTGAGCCATAAGAGGTGTATAATTCAATAAATACAATGTGCTTACATCATCTGAGCGATGTTTACATAATATATACATATCATGTTGTACACCGTTATACATTATACTTTATCAAAATATACGATTTATTTATACTGCAACTAGAATATATCATATTTGCAATTTATTACATATTGCATAATGTTATACCATGGATTATCACATAGCTCTAGTATTATATCATTATATTATGTTATATTGTACTCAGGTCAAACTGGGGCCAGGAATCTTCTTTGGCACAGCAGTATGACGGCGTCCGTGTGGTTGTGGTCGATTTGGGCCTGCGAAGCTACCGAGGATTCTTGAACCGTCTGACCCAAAACAGAGATAACATTGTGCCTTACCTGGGTGGATCCTTGACAAACCAAAGGGAGACAATGAACAACGTTGTGGAACGACTGTGCTCAGGTATTCCACAACCGACCACTTTGCCAGACTTACATAATAGCGTATATGTATAAAAATTGATATCTAAAACACTCTCACTTCCAATTCTTATTGGTATAGTATACAAGAATTATACTAGGCTTATTGATAGTTTCCACTGATAAGACGAGTGATTATTTGGAAAGTTATGTCCTGTTGGCTTTTTCGTTGTCACTGTCACAAATTGGCTACTTGTTGGCTTTTTCATTGTCACTGTCACAAATTGGCTACTTGTTGGCTTTTTCATTGTCACTGTCACAAATTTACTATTTGTTGGCTTTTTCATTGTCACTGTCACAAAATTTGTTGGCTTTTTCATTGTTGTCACAAAATGGCTTGGCTTTTTCATTGTCACTGTCACAAAATGGCTTTTTATTGTCACTGTCACAAAATGGCTATTTGTTTTTTTCATTGTCACTGTCACAAAATGGCTATTTGTTGGCTTTTTCATTGTCACTGTCACAAAATGGCTATTTGTTGGCTTTTTCATGTACTGTCACAAAATGGCTATTTGTTGGCTTTTTCATTGTCACTGTCACAAATTTACTATTTGTTGGCTTTTTCATTGTCACTGTCACAAAATGGCTATTTGTTGGCTTTTTCATTGTCACGTATTTGTTGGTTTTTTTCATTGTCACTGTCACAAAATGGCTATTTGTTGGCTTTTGTACGAGTGTATAAATAGTTTCCTTTCTTTTTATTTTAGACTTGTTGTGGGTCTTTTGTTTGATTTTGTTTTTTATGTTTTTTGTCTTTGGTCGTTTGTGGGGAGAGGAGGGGTTTGTCTGTTGTTTGTTTGGGTTGGGATTTTTTGGGGGAGGGGGGGAGAGGTTGTTGGGATTTTGGTTCTAGTTTTCTTTGAAGGGATAGGGGGTCGGTTTTCTTAGATTTGGGGGTGGGGTTGTTTCTATTTCTTGGCGCTTTTTTTCTTTGTTTGTTTTTTTCTTTTTACAATCTTATTTTAGTCTTGACTTAGGGTTTTTGATTTGATTTTGGTATGGATTTTCTTTTAGAGAAAAGGTGGGGGGATGGGGTTGATTCTCTTCTGGGAAGGGGTGTGGTGTTGGATGTGATGACGGGAGGGGAGTTAAATTTTGCTTCTCTCTTTTGTTTGGTTTTTATTTTGTGTTCTGCTTCATATTTTTTGGTTTGGTATTTGGGGCGAGGATTGTGAGGGAGGTGAGGTATAATATAAAGAGGCCATGTCACTCTCCATAGGCGATAAGCGTTCACGCGCAAGTTGTCAGTTGTTTCTTATTGCAATGTGTGCAGTGTGGACTGGAAGTACAGTTAAGAAATAAAGAAGCAACTGGGCTTTGCTTGTGATTCCTACTTCATAAAGTACAATGCAAAAAGAACAAATCAGTTATAATAAATAGGAACATACAATTGTCGTTGAGTATCTTGCAATTTTCCCTGATTTCTGTTATTATTCTTATTCCTATTATTTTTATTATGATTATTATTATTCCTATTATTTTTATTATGATTATTATTATTATAATTATTATGATGATTATTATTATTATATTATTATCATTATTATTATAGTCATTATTATTATTATATTATTATTATTATTATTGTTGTTATTATTGTTATTATTATTATTATATTATATGATTATTATCATCATCATCCTCATCATCATCATCATCATCATCATTATCATCACTATCGACGCTTTTTTTTTTTATTTCAGTAATCAACACCTCTACGGGCGACTTCAACGGCAACATTAACTAAGAAAAGGTCGTGACTTTGTGAGACATCAACACACACCTCTGTGGCCAGTGAACGATTGTTCCTATCCAGTTCCTTTCATATTTAAATTAGAATGGATACTTTTATAGTGATTATGCCCAAATGATCACCACTTCAATGTATTTATAGCTTTAATAAAACTCTTCAATTTCCTATGTATGCTTTATTTTCCTTTTGAGAGACTCTTTTTTAAATGCATAATGTAAAGGAACTAATGAAAATATTTAAAGAAAAATAAAGGCAGCTGTGAATGAAATTAAATGATTCCTTGAAAACTGGACATTGATTTTTTGTTCCTCATTGCTCGTTTGTAATCCAACTAACTTCAACCATTTATATAAGGTTTGCTTTAAGCCTTTGGGTAGTAGTGTGGGGTGGTGTGTGTTGGTTTGTATTTGTCTGTCCACCTTTGCTCTCTTTTGATGATAGCTTTGATACTGCCGAGTTTTTACTTAGCTCCTTATTATTATCCAACTTTTGCTTTTCTTTAGCCTTCGCGCCTGGTTGCTCGAGTGATTATGTCTGATGTATGCCAAGGGGAGTAATCTTAGTTCGAATCAGCGAGCGCAATTTGTTTCTTCGTTTTGTTTTGGGTTGTTTTGTTTTGTTGTTTTTTTTTTTGGGGGGGTTTGGCTTTTGAATTGAATCTGACCAGTTGGTTCAAGTACTATCTTAGATAGCAAGGAAGTGAAGGATAGGTTGGTACATGACGTATACGCGTTAGCATGGACATACGGTAACAAAAAACGTATAACTTTACAAACATTATGGTAGGGTGCTCATTCATACAAATAGTATACGTCGATAGCTGAGTTCCTATCCCCCCTCGCAATTAGTTATTCATGGATCGCTGATTTGATTCCAGGGTGAGGCAGACTGATGTAGAGAGCAAAGTCCTTGGGAAAGATTATTTACACTATTCGTCCTCATCCTGCTCAAGTGTATTTGGTTACCGACTCACATCTGTGGGTTAGGGAAAGTAATCTACGATAGAATAATGTCCTATCCAGAGAATGATTATAATTGGTGAACGTCACTTGTTCCTTCAAGCTATCCAAACTTGATGAAGCTCTTGCCCTAGCATGATGAAAGTTCTAATATGTTTTATAGTACATTTATTAAACTTTAACCATTTACACTTGCGAAATTCGATGGTGAAAGTTGATTTGCATTTATTTGCGTTGTGGTGGCGAAAATAATTTTCAGTTAAAAATTTGATAAACAATTAAGTCTATGACAGAATTGATTATGATAACTATGTCTAGGTGGGTATAAATGTGCATTTTACCATATCCATGCACACAATATCATAGCAACCAAATGTGGAGCGATGGTAAAAATATAGTGATAGAGATTAGCTTGTAAACATGTGAAATAAATTATATTTAAAAGTATATTAAAAAATTAAAAAATAAGTTTGGAAATATAACAAACGACACTAAACAAACGACACATTGAAAAAGGAATGGACAGACAAAAGATTGGATTGAATTGAAACCATCGAAGGAGTATGTAGACCAATAAACGATCAATAAACGATCAATAAACGATCAATAAACAACAAGAATGGTGTAAAAAGTATGTATTTTTTTATTATTTTTAAAATTCAAAAACAATAAAATGTGTGTTCTGTTAAATACAAAACTCAGACATACCTTGAAGAACAGTGGGTAAAGACAATTACCTGTATAGCAGTGTTACATGAAAGGTTGGTTGAGCATGCGTAAATACGGTGACATGTATCGAACATGGGCCAATAAATTCTCAAATAAAATTAGACAATAACAAAATTTACAAAAGCAGCAGTTAACTGAATATAAGCAAATATAGTAGAAAAATCAAACTAACAGACTGATCACATTCGTGATCACAAAATACTTTAACAGACACTGAGCACTTCGTGATCAAAACACGGTTACAGACTCCAAGCATACGTTATCAAACAAAGCACATTCATGATAAAAATACGGTACCAGACTCTGAGCACATTCATGATCAAACAGGTTAGACTAAACAGACAATAGACTGACCACAATCAAGACAGCCTAATAGACTGACCACATTCGTGATCAATACAGCCTAATAGACTGGTTCTGTGATCAAGACAGCCTAATAGACTGACCACATTCGTGATCAAGACAGGTTTGACTTAAGCACATTCGTGATCAAATCAAACTAACAGACTGATCACATTTGTGACCAATATAGGTTAACAGACACTGAGACTTCGTGATCAATATCGGTTAAGAGACTCTAAGCACATTCGTATCAATACAGGTTAACAGACACTAGGCACATTTGTGATCAATACAGGTTAACAGACTCTAAGCACATTGTGATCAAATCAGGTTAACAGACTGATCACATGTGTGATCAATATAGGTTAACAGACACTGAGCACTTCGTGATCAATACAGGTTAACAGACACTAGGCACATTTGTGATCAATACAGGTTAACAGACACTAGGCACATTTGTG
>JAXRKP010002058.1:35000-37500 GCA_037039925.1 Doris montereyensis
ACACTTTATCCTATTTAGCACTGTTAGATCAGCTCATCAAAGCAAGACATAATTATTCGAGTTTCAAACAAGCTATGTTTGAAAACCAGACTGAAGTAAATATTTTTTTCAACAAATAGTGAGCAGATGGCCATTAAGAAAGTGACAATAAAGATGTAAAACAAGGCGAGACAAAAAGAAATCATTAAAGACATACTCTGCATTATATTGCTATATACATGGATCTATTTGTTCCTCGGTATTTAATGGCTGCTAATAATTAACAACAGGAAGTGCCCTGCCAAAAGGGGCAGGCGATCATGGTCTCAAACAAACTTTGGAAGGGAACACACCACTGTACATCAACTTTGTGGATTTCCAAAAGCCTTCGACAACTTGCACTGAGAGAGCCTATGGCAGCTCCTACGACATGATGGAATTCCTACGACATGATGGAATTCCTACGACATGATGGAATTCCTACGACATGATGGAATTCCTACGACATGATGGAATTCCTACGAAAATTGCGAACTTAATAAAGAAGGAGTTACGTGCCAAGTTGTCTAAGGAGAACACGTGACCCGTCGTTTCCAGGTAAAGACTGGGGTGCGCAAGGGATGTCTTCTCTCATCATTCTTATTTCTACTGGCCATCAACTGGGTAATGAGATAAACCACAGAAGTAAAGAAAATTGTCATTTAGTGGATTCTTTGGACCCAGCTTGATGACCTGGACTTCGCAGATGACCTCGCCCTGCTCACCCACACCCAACAGCAGATGCAGGATAACACCTCAACACTAGCCTCATATGCAGCTCAGATTGGTCTCAACATGCACTCAAAGAAAACCCAATTGCTGAAAATAAATGTAGGCAATGACGAACACGTCTCTAGACGGATCCTCCATTGAAGAGACCAACACTTTCACATACCTGGGCAGTGTCATCGATCGGCAATGAGGAACAGATGCGGATATGAAAACAAGAATCGGGAAGGCAAGAGCAGCCTACATGTCGCTGAAAAATATCTGAAAGTCCCGAATAATATCCACAAAAAACAAAAAACTTTAATTCTAACATCAAATATGTCCTTTTGTATGGAGCTGACCTGGAGAAGAACAAAAATCGCGGGAAACTCCAGACATTTAGCAGCTGCTTACGAAAGATTCTCCGAATATTCTGGCCTGACACCTTCAGCAACAGAGACCTTTGGGAAAGAAACTCCTAATTCGTGATTGAAGAAGACATTCCAAAGAGACGATGGTGATGGATAGGTCACACACTGAGAAAGCCTAAACAAAACACCACTAGGTATGTCCTGACCTAGAATCTGCAGGGGAAAATAAAGAGAGGCAGACCACCAAACACATGGCGAAAGGACCTGAAGCAGAAACAAAGAAGATGGGGTACGGCTGACAAGAGCTAGAAAAAATAGCCCAGGCCCGTGGAAAATGGAGGTCCCTTGTGGATGGCATTTACCCCAAAAGGGGTAACAGGCCTAAGTAAATAAAGTCAAGTGACATCATGGTCACCATCTAACTCGCCTCTCAGTTGTTTTGGTGGTGGCGATATTATATTGTTTCCAGCCATGTTGTGGCGCCACTGAGGATCGTTCTTTGTCAATTCATTCTCTTTTTCCAATTCAACGTTCCTGTTGTAATACGATGTTCTAGGCCAGCTCTTCTCATGATGTGCCCAATGAATGTTACAGTTACCGTATCTTGTCTCTCCAAGATTTCATTGAAGAGATGTCTCCCCATTATTTATTCCATTATTTCTTCACTGATCTTCTTCGCCGTTCATTGAACTTTAGCCTTCATCTCAAAATACAAAAGCAAACAAACTTTTGCTGCCTCAAGTTCTTTCTGAGAGATATTTTTTGGTTCGTTTAACGAGCTTTTCATTTAGTTGAATAATGTGTACGCCTGACATACAATTCTTTCTTTGACCTGTGGCACATCTTCCAGTTGAAGTAATTAATACTTCCGGACATTTAAGCTTGTCGACTGGACCTAGATCTTTTTCCATCGATTTCTTTATATTGCATGGTAGGATCATGACCTTTCGCGTGACAAACATCGTGTCAGTTTATTTCACATTCAGACTGAATCTGATATTCTTACTTTCTCGAATGTTGACGCCTACGACGATTTGCAGATTTTTCTCATTTTTCTGCTATCAGCACTGTGTCGCCTGTTCTTGCTGTAGCCCTTTATACTAAATCTTGGTAGTTATTCAATGTTTCTCCTTCATTATCTTCTCTGTGACTATACAATGTCATGTATACATATCATGTGTAAATACACAGCAATGATGGCCCCACTCATTTCCTTATGTGCTGATATTCGCTTTCTTCCTTTTCTACTCTTACAACCGCTGCTTTCTCCATGGCTGTATTACTTTCAGATGTTTACCAACAGTGTTAACTTATTTATAAGTTAAGTGCACCACACTTTGGTGAAGGTTTTTATCTAGCGGTATATATATATATATATATATATATATATATATATATATATA
>JAXRKP010002058.1:42500-65000 GCA_037039925.1 Doris montereyensis
GTTTGGTAGAAGGAACCATCTGTAAAATATTGCAATACACAAAGAAGGTACTTCTAAGATTTCTTTGCAATACACCCATCGCATCGACTTGCTTTACCCAACACACACACACACACACACACACACACACACACACACAAACCAGTTTTACACTACACTTCTCTGCAGGGCCTTTCAATATCAGGTTTCACCGCTGCTGACATCATGCGCAGCCTACCTCTCACTCTCGCTTTCTCCTGTGGTGCCCTCTGGCAATGGGAACCAAGGAAGCTTAGTTAACAGTACAAAAATATTCCCGACATAGGGTGAAAAGTCGTGGTATTCTCTTCTTTGCATGTACAAAGAAATTAAATTTTGGAGCCAGGCACCAATCTAGTTCCATCCTCGAACTGGCGTGATGCATGCATGCCCGCTGACCGATGAATGCTATTTTTATCGAGAACCTCGCCATGCTGTGATGCTGATACACACTAATGTATGTTGCATGCTCGCTGTCTGTCTGTCTGTCTGTCTGTCTGTTTATCTCTGTCTGTCTGTCTGTCTGTCTGTCTGTCTATCTCTCTCTCTTTCTTTCTCTCTCTCTCTCTCTCTCTCTCTCTCTCTCTCTCTCTCTCTCTCTCTCTCTCTCTCTTCTTCTTCTCTCTCTCTCTCTCTCTCTCTCTCTCTCTCTCTCTCTCTCTCTCTCTCTCTCTCTCTCTCTCTCTCTCTCTCTCTCTCTCTCTCTCTCTCTCTCTCTCTCTCTCTCTCTCTCTCTCTCTCTCTCTCTCTCTCTCTCTCTCTCTCTCTCTCTCTCTCTCTCTCTCTCTCTCTCTCTCTCTCTCTCACTGTTCAAAAGTTTGCAGAGGTTTTATTACATTGTACATTGTACTACTCTGCTCATGGGCTTATTTATCTGTGTGATAATAATGTACAGCAATTGTGTCATCACCATACTCATAGTGTATATTTACCAGTGAATTTAATGTATAGTAGCTGTGTCATCACCATACTCATAGGTCCAGTTGAGGCCATGTCATTTGTTCCAACAACAGCGGTACCATTGGTCTTTGCAAGGCATCTGCCAGGCTGACTTCACGGCGACAGTTGGCAGACAAAGCATACTTGTGTGTAACACAAGACAACACCACTTTGCTTCCTCTTATTCCTTTGTCTATCTTGTCATAGAGAGAGTCTCCTCCACCCATTTGCTTGATGTCCAGCCAGCAGCTAAAACCCATTGACGTCAGACGCTCATACAGCTTGATGATATTTGTTTGCTTACCCCACTGGTAGGAGATAAACACTTCTGGCGATTCTGTCTCCTGAATGATAAATTGACAGACATGTATACTTTTTAAAAGCATACAATATAATCTATAAATCCTTTCTCTTGCATTCACAATACATGTACTCCATTGACAGATTAATAGTTTAATTATTTATAAATCATGATAATATGGTACGCCTGTAACGAGATTGAAGTATCAGCCATGCCTGAACAGAAAATATGATGAATTAAATTTCATTAAACACTCTATGTACAGTGGTAGATAGTGCTGTCAAAAACTGTCTAGTGCTATCATACCAAATAAACAGGAAGTAAACAATTTGCTTTCATTCTACCTTGTCTGACTTTGACTGCGAGTCTTCTTCAACATGAGCTTGGCCTCCATTCTGTGTTTTGCTTTTGTCAATATGAATCTTTTCCTCAATTGGAATCCACCAATCTTTGTACACTGTCAAAACGGTCAACAAGTCAACAGAAATTCAAATATCGAATATTATGTTTATCTGTGACTTTTTCTTCCCCTTCACTCAACATTTTGCATTTCATTTAATTCACTTAAGCTGATCTGATATCAAAAAGGATTTAGTTTTGATAGACAATTCAATGAGTTAGAATAATAAAATACACTTCTATAGCGCTCATCATCAATACTAGATTAACCTCTGAGTGCTTATGTGCCTCTCGATCTTATACAATGAGTGCAAGTGTTTATATTTTAAACTGTAAGAGCATAACGTAAAGCTGTCTATGAACATAAAATGAGTGACCATACAAACATTCCTTGTAAGTAAAAAGAGTATTATGCCCTGAAATGCTGATAAATGGGAATTCATACAGTCCTTTTACAAGCCATTGGCAGTTTGATCCTCGATAAGGTGGGAAAGCAAGGGAAGGTTCAATAGCAAAATGTTGTAAGGATAGACAGTTTTGTGTTTAGTACATACTATCATTTTCCTTAAAATTGTGGCGCTAGTGGCCAAGCAGTTAAGCTGCCGGACTGGGGATCACGAGGTCGAATCCACAGGGACAGAGGATTAGGTTCAGGTCATGAAAAATCTGGGAAAGGCTAGTGGAAGAGTGGATTTGAAGAGAGGTCTTCTGTAGAAGGACAGGAGCAAGTGGAAGTGTGATGTGAAGCCTATACCCTGGTATAGAGTGAAAAGGCAATGATGATTATGATGAGGATGAATTCTCGAAATTATATTTTTATGTTTTTTTCCAAATACAAAGATGCTTAAAACTAAATGTTTTCTTTAGACGGAAAAAGAATTGTAATGATAATCGAACCTGGTTGAATTTTGTTTTCATCTGGAGGAAGTCCATTCATGTTGAGCTGCATTAGCACCTCTAAGAATTTGGGCATTGACCAATAACGGTCATCTGTTGTCTCTTCCCTTTCCGTTGAAAGAATCGAATATATAAACTTTCACTGAAGATTGGTCCCATGGAGCCTGGGGAGGCCATGAACATTTCTCAAGTAGAAGAGGAATTATTGGCTTGTTCAGTCCAACAGATAGGTTTACCTGTAATCAAAGATCACGTGGTATTCTTAATTAAGACAATAGGAGTAGTTTGATATATTTGGAGAATCCAGATATTTATTTTTAGACGTTTGTGAGTGGGGTGGGGGAATACATTACGTAACAACGTAAATTTCTTGATTAAACCAAAATAATTTTTTCATCAAGCTTTGTTGGTCAGTTTTCTTGGCTTGACAATCATCAAAGAAAGGGATATTACATATTGAGTATAAACTTAAAACTCACATCTTGAATATCTTTCTGTTGGTCTAATCACAAAAGAGTCTATATCTTTGTCTTAAATAACAGCATGATCCACAGTGTACAAGTTTTTAATTTTAACCAAAATGTCATCAAATAATTTGTATAAGTATAAGTATTATTTCATCATAGGTCAATCTTGTTTGATACCTCTCTATTGCAGTTGGGAGACTTTGTGTATTTGTTAGTGACACAACTGATGACCACTTTGGCAGCCCGTATTCCATTGTCAATCTTTTCAAACAGCTTATCTCCACCTCCCATTTGACCAATGTCCAGCCAGCATTCATAGCCTGCCATTTCCAGGTGTTTTTTCAGTAACTTCACTTCTTCCTGGTGTCCCCACTGGTAGCTGATGAAGATCGGGGGAGGGGAGGCGAAACAAAGTCCTCATCCTCAACTACGGCTTCTAAAATAAGAGAAGGAGATAATAAATATACTATCAGTATTTGATTCAAGGCAATGAAATTAGAATCTATCATCACGTCATAATATAGGAGACATAGAGAAAGAGAGAAAGAGAGAGAGAGAGAGAGAGAGAGAGAGAGAGAGAGAGAGAGAGAGAGAGAGAGAGAGAGAGAGAGAGAGAGAGAGAGACAGACAGACAGACAGACAGACAGACAGACAGACAGACAGACAGACAGACAGACAGAGACAGAGAAAGAGAGAGAGAGAGAGAGAGAGAGAGAGAGAGAGAGAGAGAGAGAGAGAGAGAGAGAGAGAGAGAGAGAGAGAGAGAGAGAGAGAGAGAGAGAGAGAGAGAGAGAGAGAGAGAGAGAGAGAGACAGAGAGAGAGAGAGAGAGCCGAGAGAGCTTTCCTTATTATCGTTAGTAACAACTCTTATATATTTTTTATTAGAGTTCATGAAATAATTTGTATGTCTGAAACAATAAAAGTGTATTGCAATGATGTGTAGTGAGTAAATGTCTTGTTGTAATCATCCTTTAGAAAACTAGAAATATATGTATGTCTAATATTGAATGAATTGTACATAAGCAAGAGAGACGTCTTGACCCAATCTGAGATCCACTAGCCGACTAATCCAAAACCTGGCTCAGGTCATTATCACTATCACAAGTGAACGAAATGACATTTAATACTTTAAGCTCGGTTGGTAGCACGCTTTCCTTTCATGGCGAGGCGGTGGCTGCCAACGCAGAAGTTGCGGGTTTGATCCTCATGTGGCCAGTTTGTTTGTTTCTGTCTATTCCTTGTATTTGTCTCTGCCTTTTTGTTCCTAAGGGGCTTTAATATTATTCAATGTCATTTTCTATACTTTCTACATGCCCCTTGCCTCACTGTTTGTCTTTATCACTATCACACTACACTTTGAAAGGTTCATAAACTTGGTTTTTCTCCCATAACTTATAACTAGAGTATTTGTGAATGTGAGCGATCTTGCTTAAAGAGGATGATAGAATGAGCTTAAATTGTTTCCGGATTATAGACCAATGTATTTGAGGTGTGTATCAGTATGTTTTCTCTTTTACAGTGATGCAGGGTATAAATCTAACTACAATCTTTAAAAAAATATTAAAAGTTATCATAAACATTTCAAGGAATTTGTGTGTCTTACCGCATTCTTCATTGCATTTTCTACAATTATTGCAGCATCCATTCTGTCCATTTCTTGAAGATTATTCAGCACTGCAAATGTAGCTTCACTTGTTTTGTGAGTTGCGTACCTAACATGAAAACCAACAATTTTTTTCTATAGTCTATTCAATATTAGGAGGCTTTGAGTATATAAAATGAGACATATAATGAAATGTCGAAGTCACATTCGTTATAACATAGAGGATGATACATATATAATGATTTACAACGCAATGAGATGCATGGTGTACACATTTTTTTTCTCTTCAACTTCAATAAAAATTTGTGCAAACGTAGAGTTATGTTTGATTCAACACAGTCAACAGTTTAAGGAACACACACAACATTGTAGCAAAACACAGTGTTGTGAGCTTGTTACCAAGACAACGTTGTAGCGAAACACAGTGTTGTGAGCTTTTTACCAAGACAACGTTGTAGCAAAACACAGTGTTGTGAGCTTGTTACCAAGACAAGACAACAGTGTTAGACTTTTACCAAGCTAGAAACACAGTGTTGTGAGCTTGTTACCAAGACAACGTTGTAGCGAAACACAGTGTTGTCAGCTTGTTACCAAGACAACGTTGTAGTTACCAAGAAACACAGTGTTGTCAGCTTGTTACCAAGACAACGTTGTAGCGAAACACAGTGTTGTCAGCTTGTTACCAAGACAACGTTGTAGCGAAACACAGTGTTGTGAGCTTGTTACCAAGACGATGCTGACTCAAACCACATGGCTGTCACGGGTTGAATTTTTCAGAACATTGTACTCTTAGGGAAGGGATTTAACTCTGCTTTCCTCACTTCAGTACCCAGCTATAGGTAGAGAAAGATCTTGTCAGAATATTAGTACGATGTAGTCTAATAGGCTAGTGCACTGTATGCTCCCCAGGGATGAGAAGGACTTTGAATGAAATGGCCTGCTGGGGGATAAACGATGTACGGTCGATGAGCTTGCACTTACACAGGATTACAGACTATAAACTTATCTTTTCTTTCATATTTCACATGACTCATGAACATGGACACACATACACACACATACACAAGGACACAAATACATATACTTATATGTACACATATTAAAGCTTTTTGATAAAACAAATGATGTACCATTCATTTAACATGGCCATGCAAGGATCAGCTTGCTGAGCCCATCCTCTGATGTCATCATTACTGTATCCCAGGCGGCTGGACAACAAACGCCAGTCATGCTCGGCTTGGGGATTCAGAAGTTTGGAAATGTCTCTTGACCAGTAGGGAGCGTGACTGGAGTGTCTGATGCATACAAAAGAGATTTTTTGAGCAAAATAATCATTGATTTGAAAATAAAATAATCATCAACATAATAATAATAATAACAATAACAATAATAATAATAATAATAATATAATAATAATAATAATAATAAAAAAATAATAATAATACAATAATACTAATAATACTAATAATACTAATAATAATAATAATAATAATAATAATAATAATAATAATAATAATAATAATAATAATAATAATAATAATAATAATAATAATAATAATACTAATAATAATAATAATAATAATAATAATAATAATAATAATAATAATAATAATAATAATAATAATAATAATAATAATAATAATAATAATAATAATATAATAATAATAATAATAATAATAATAATAATATAAAAATAATAATGATGGTAATATTAATAATTATTATAATAATAATCAGAAAAAATCATGAAAATAATTGTTACTTCATCTTACTTTGCTGTCGATTTCTTCAACTTTTGATACAGTTTCCTCCACAGTTTCTTCAACAATATCTAGTCTTTGACCTTGCTCAGAGAGATTATTGGCAACATTTTGAAGTCGTTGCCCTTGATTGCTTATTTCATCATTCATACCAGTAACTATGACTTCAACCTCGTAACTTTGTCCACAAGATCATTCAGAGTCTGCTGTTGTTCATTAAGCTGGTTCTTCAGTTCATCAGATCTGAAGAGAATAATACATAATGAACCCATAATAAAACAATATAGAAATGTTTACATTAAATGATTATTAAAAGTATGATAGCAGTGTGGAACCTTGTAATGACATTATGTTATTTTTGTAAGTCAATTGCATTATATCGATGCAGTATATTCCTACATAAAGCATTAATCTGACAGAGTGTATCCACAACCATAGTTATGATATAGCATACTTTGGGTTTCACTGCATTCACATATTTTAATGTGGTTGGTGGAAGTAGAATTCAACCACATAGTGACAAAGTGAACAAGGTGGCATTACAAGTGAATAATTTTAACATAAAGATAAAAATCACTTTACTTTAATAAAAGAAGCATGATATTTCAATTAAAAGTGAATTAAGATAGCTAAACGAAAGTCTATGTGTTAGGTTGGTTTTAAAATGGGCCATGACTGTCAGCTATTATTTACATCAAGTGATGTAATTCTTTATGACGGGTTTTATGGGTTTTTTTAAGCATTGGGTATGCAAATTTAAATCATAATTCTTATCTTTTAGCAGCCACATTCAGAAATTAAAACACAACACATGTTGTTCATGATATTGAATCTTACGTCTTTCCATCAATCATGTCTAAAATGGTTTGCTTGAGATTTTGAACATCACCATCAAGGGTTGTGATTCTCTCTATCTCTTGTCGTTTTGGTTTGATGATGTCTGGATATTTGAATCCAAGCAGTCGAATTGCATTGAAAGCAGTCAACATATTCGCCTTCTCCTGGTTAGTTCTTGTGCTATCCAATAAGTAGTCAATGACCTTGTTTGCTACAGACTGAAAATAAAGAGCAGTCAGATATGGAATTAAAGTATGCAGAATCAATCTGTAATGATAAAGTAAATTGTACAAGTTTTGTATTGAATACGGAGATTTGAGTAAATTGATTTTCACAGAATGATGGATTTTAAAGACTATGCAAACACACACAAATTGACATTTCATTAATTTTTAAAAAATTATTTCACTGTTGAAAGGTGAGCTCTGTACTATAAGCAAGACGGTTCTCGATGTTAAACAGAACAGTTGTTCATATATGTACTCAAAAATTAATTGACACATCTCTTTTTTTAATTGTATTATGCTTAACCTGCTTAAAATGAAAGGAAAATAATTTGATTCTTGACAATATTCCTTAGCCATTAATATAACCTGCTACAAATATTAATGTCACCTACCTTTGAATGTAAAGCCAGGCTACATAGAATGTCATTGACTAAAGCTGTGTAGAGTGGGTTCCATTCCTTGTAAGTAATTATGAGATCCAGTTTTTTTAACATCTTTTCTGGTTTACGTTTAGACAGCTCTTGCAATATTTGTAGACTGCTTGCCTGATAAGTGGTATCATTTATGCTTAGGTTTACAAGGGCCTCCATATTTTCCTCTGTAAATAACTGATACAAAAGTTAAAAATAAAGTTATTTAAATTTTACACATAAATGCCTTGTCCTTCTACCAAGTACGAAATAATTTTAAAATGCTTGAATTGTCATTGGGTTTCTTTTTTATGATGATCAAGGTTAAATATGTCACATTAACTCATTAACGCAAGGGTTTCCTAACTTTATCCCTCCCATGAACCCGGAACCCCTACCTTTTTGAGACACCCTCTGAGCCCAAATGATACTATAACATGCCTAAAAGTGATCATAAAAAATCCCATTCATAATGTAATGATGCAATGATGATAACAGATGAAGAAATTATAATATGAAATGTTGAGTGCCTGTTAGTATGATGGGAAATTTCATAATGTCAATAAATAGTGTTTATCATCTTGTCGCAATGGCTAGTTTTGACTTTCAGAGAGGTCCCCCATATCCCATGGGATGGACTTGCACACCCCCGTGGGGGTTCATGCACTCCAGTTAGGGAACCCCTGCTTTAATGTACTTTATCCTTATATTAAACAATATTTCTGTTCTGAATTAAATATTTCAATAGCTTTTCTTTTTCCTCATTGGGAACGGACACCATACCTCTGGCTGCTTCTTTGATGCTTCAAGGAAAATTTGACGTAGCCACATAGAGGATATAGGGTTTGAATTGTCAAGTAAATGGAACAACATCTCCTGGAAATGTGCTTGCAATGGTTGAGGATTTTTCGGATACACAGTGTTGATTGGGTCTGCAATGCAACACAAAATAGCTTAATATATTTAGTTCTTTTTATGGCAGCTGAAGCTAAAATTATGCTAATGTATGGTCATTTGAAATTTGATTGACTCTGTATACTTAGGGCCCAAAGGTAAAATGAATAGGGGAATAAAGGAACTTAGTTTTGAATGATGAACAGAGAGATGAGTTCGTTAGCCAGTCCAAGTCTCTTTGTTGTTCCAAGCTGGTGTTTTGTTTCGTTGTTTCGATTGGGTTTGGAGTCATTAAGAGTTTTTTGGTGAGCAAATTTGCAAGAAATAGAAGGAGAGAAAATGGAGGAAATATTAAATTTAAATTTAAATATTTAAGTTAAAAACAATAATTTTATCACATTGCACTATATGAAAACTTCCATGTGTCATAGGGAATAAACAAAAATTGTCGTCTTTTTGTTCATATTCAAAGAAGAAAATTTAAAATTTTCTACTTACTCAATATATTGGGGTCCTCCTTCTCCAAAATATTTTGATAAATTGACCAAGATATGGAGAAAGAACTAAAGGGTCCAACTGACCAATTTCCGCTAAAAATCTGCTATTGAGCTGGAAAAGTGTATCATCATCCTCATCATAGGTTTTGATGAACAGAGGGATGAGTTCGTTAGCCAGTCCAAGTCTCTTTGTTGTTCCAAGCTGGTGTTTTGTTTTGTTGTTTCGATTGGGTTTGGAGTCATTAAGAGTTTTTTGGTGAGCAAATTTGCAAGAAATAGAAGGAGAGAAAAATGGAGGAAATATTAAACCCTAAGTTGATTGTCTGAGTTTTGAAAAATCGATACAGCTACAGCAACAAGAAGACCAGTATTAAATTTATACTTTATGGACTGATCATATTAACTTAGTCATAATGATTCGTCTCAAATGCATCGAATAGAATGGCAAGTAAATTATCTTCAAAAACAAGCTTTTGGTAACTTTTTCTCTCAATAAACAAAAAATTTTAAAACTTTGAAACTCCATATGTATGGTACAAAGTTCTTTTAAAATTCATCCGGTTTTTGATTTAAATGGAAACTTGTTTATTTGATGAAGAACAAATATGTAATTACCCAGGAAACTAATTTGCTCAAAATCTTGACTGCCACCAAATAATAAGGGGATACATAGGAATCCATTGAACTAATGCCTTCATGGTTCAAGCATTCTATGCACATGTCAACAAGGAGAACCATGTCATCATCGGAAAAGATCTTCCCATCACTGCAAAAGGAATTATCAAACCTTGTGAAAACAGTTATATCCATTTTACATCCATTTGAATAATAAATATAAATCACATATAATACATTAAGGAAAGCCACTCCATCTTGTTATGAGTTTATTCTTTCGGTATTTAAACATGAAAATTAACTTGTTTCAAGTGAACATTCGAGTTTGTTTACATATCCATCATAGGAAGAAGAGTGGAAAGGTCAGTAAGTATGGCACAATCCTACCAAGCCAAAGGTAGTGAGTTCAAATCCCAATCATGCAGGCTATAATTTGAAATCCATTTTTTTAACTCCTTCTGCTCCCTTATCTTGTGGTAGGCAGGACCTTGGTTGGAAATGGCAAAAATTGAATTCTACCAAAAACACGTATCCCTACAACCTCTTGTACCTCAAACTTATTGACCAGTTCAATGCTCTCAATGAATGTAGGAGATACAAAGATCAGAGGGGAAGGAAGTGGGGCTGGGCATCCATTCTTCCTCAAATTAAAATTAGCTCAGGCGTAGCAATGACAGCAACTGTTACAGGATCGTCAATATGGACTTAAAAGACCATACATCATAGAAGGAGAACCATGTTAACTGTGGTAACCTGATTTTGGCTTGTTATTTCTTATTGATATCGTTTTTTTAATGGGATTTTTCACATTTGGTCCACATTAAATCTCAATGATTTGAGTTAAGCATTGCTGATGAAAAGCCTCTACTGAAAAATATTATCTTTTCACATTTGTATTAAGACATTTATTAGTTGCAATAGACGAGTGAAAATAGAAGATAATAATCGCATTACTGTTAGAGATGAAATGAAATTTAAAATTGATCACTAAAACTAGTGAGATTTGTCATGATATCCCTGTGATATGTGTATTGACTATTGAGTCACAATAGCTGACCAATCATTAAACTTGTGTAGCATAGACTGAAGCCAAACCATGAGGTCAAGATCTAGATCTAACGATTATAACAATCGTCGACTTTACTGGATTCAGTGTGACATTATGCTGGATGTGAGAGATAATATAAGGTAAAGTAAAAACATGATCTTATGGGCAAGGTTTTGAAGAAGGTGGAGTTGGTGCAATTGTCTGTTACAAGAGGCACCACTGGAGAGACTATGGCAAATCTAATAAATATAAATATATGTATAGTAATAAATGATATTATATAGATCATTTTGACACGGGTATATACCAAATAAGAAATTTGCGTTAGGGATATTGTTTTCATGCAATGATGTTTTAAATAACGATAGAAATTTATTTTTCAAAACTTAAATGTCTAATATATGAGACCAATTTAACAATCGATATTCTCCAACCAGAAGTGCTACAATTGATGTCCTACCTAACTGAATGCAAAGTCGTATCAAATAAATCATCCACAGCTCTCGACATTCTACGGTTGGAAAGCCAAGGCATGTCTTCATTCTTCAGCAGATCAAACAATCGTTTCATGACCTGCATGACAGATTCCTTCTTGTCCTGTAGTACAGAATGTTGAGAAGTTTGAAAAAATACGGGGTTAACTACTCACTACAAGAAATTATGTTATTCTCTTACAGTAACAAGAAACATTTAGTGAAATTCACATTTATCTATGATGAAAGCAATAATATTTCAGGTTCTCAATATTTGTCTTCAGCATTTTATTTCATAATGATTTATTGGTCAACATCTAAGATGATGAGCCTCCCAGCTAACTAATGCTAGCTCAAAATAATAGACTGAATTAGAAATATATCACTTGTTTCTGGCCAAGGAAAGAAAATGGTAAAATACCTATCATATCTTCTAACATATCCTTATGCAACTAGCCAAGGGAAATCATCATATAGTAGTGTTGTCATCTCTTACAGACCTCATGGTCCTGCCAATATGATGAAGCTAAATTCTTCAAGCAAACATTTTTAAATATTATTTTTTTTTTTTAAAACATGAGACATCATAACAGCTAATGGCATTACTTGAGTGTATATAATTTGAATTAAAATCTCACCTAACATGTAGAGTTATGAGATATGTAACTAATAGGGATAAATAATAAAATTTAAAAATAACCTTGACATTGATTTCTATATGTTCGGCAAACTCTTCAGCCGCATCAAATAGATGATCATTATTCATTTCCAAATACTTTATGGAGAGGAGCATAAGGCATTCGCCATAACCCTTCAGGATACGAGCTTTCCTGTGGACCACAAAACTTCTCATTAAAGATATTCAATAAGGCTTAACCCAACATTAAGAAAACTAATGATTAATAAAGGACCTGAAAGCAGACAAACTGTCCTTTTTTTGTTAGATTGTAAATAATTCAATATCTTAACTTTTAATAATCTTAGTCACATTGTATGCTTATGTAAATAATTCAATATCTTAACTTCTAATGCTCTCAATCCCATTGTATGCTCATGTAAATAATTCTATATCCTAACTTTTAATAATCTCTGTCACATTGTGTGCCCATGTAAATAATTCAATATTTTAACTTCTCATACTCTCAGTCACATTGTATACTCATGTAAATATTTCAATATCTTAACTTCTCATACTCCTCAGTCACATTGTATACCCATGTAAATAATTCAATATCTTAACTTCTCATACTCTCAGTCACATTGTATGCCCATGTAAAAATAATTCAATATCTTAACTTGCCCATGTAAATAATTCAATATACATCTCAGTCACATTGTATGCCCATGTAAATAATTCAATATCTTAACTTCTCATACTCTCAGTCACATTGTATGCCCATGTAAATAATTCAATATCTTAACTTCTCATACTCTCAGTCACATATACCCATGTAAATAATTCAATATCTTAACTTCTCATCACTATGCTCAGTACATAATGTATCATTGTATGCCCACAAATAATTCAATATCTTAACTTCTAATACTCTCAGTCACATACCCATGTAAATAATTCGATATCTTAACTTCTCATACTCTCAGTCACATTGCATGCTCATGTAAATAATTCCTCCTAAATTATACATATTATTTCATCGTCAGATTTGATTTGTTAAACTATTTAACTTTGGGTATCATGTATGATTACAAGATTATAATGATCCTATGATTACATGTAGATACATATATGTGTTCAAAAATACGTACTTGAGTCCTCTAAGAAAATAAGAGATACAAGACGTTAGGTTGCCACAAAATTCCTTTCTTTTGTCACCTTGGCTTGGAATTTCAACATCATTGAAGGCTTTAAAGACATCATCTACTACATTTTGATGTTCCTACAGATTAACCAGAACACATATTATAAACGATTTGATTAAACAGCTTGTTTGTTGTTTCAGTGTTTTTTGCTCTGCATTTGAAAACTAGCAATATAAGCATACAATGTCATGTGAACATACCTGTAATATCAAAGAATTAATATCTGAATTTTTGTTTAAGGGGAAGAGCATGGGGGGGGGCAAAGTAGTTCCCAAAGCATCCACAATGTGTAGTGAAAACATCTGTGATTCACAAACTAAACGTCAATAATACTAAGATATTTCTTAGCTAAAACTGAATGTTGGGAGAGTTTACTTACTTTCCATTTGATTACATCATCATGTAATAAGACATCCTTGCAAGCTCGGAGAGTGTCAGGACACGGCTGTCTTAACAAGGGCACAACCAAAGCAATCCACTGGGACACCAGCTGTTTGTTTCTGATAGTCAAAATAGACTTTTGATAACCAAACTGATTTCTTTCATCATAGGTTTTAATAATATTCTTAAAATCAAATACGTTTGAGTACAATGCAGCATGATCAAATGACTCTCAATTCACCCATCAGAAAAAAATTGATCATGTTATATTAGGCTCATCCAACTTATACTTATTCCATTAAGAGAGTTCAAAGCTGAACTTGAACTAAAATTTAAAAAATAATTTATTCAATAGCAGACTAAAATCATCACCTAGACAAATCTGGCCCGCAAATTCTGTGTTGTTTTAGCTTGGTTAGAGAGATTCAAATATGTGTGCACTAGGTCTGATAGAATCTAACTATCTTATTACAACATGACTTAATTTGATAAATTTTTGGTAAATATATAGGCCCCTGTGCTGTCTCCATTATTTTTTTTTATTTTTCTGTTTTGTACCTTGATAAATCTATAGGTTTGTTGTCTTCATCTTTTTTATGTATCATTGTATTGAACAAAATAGTTATCCGGCCTGCAGTCAGCATTCTTTTAGTTACCCGGCCCACTCTCAAAAATGTTTGGTGACACCTGACTTAGACAACTAGTCGAAGTTATTTCCATTATAAGGTGAGTATTACACAGTATACAAAGAAAGAATGTGAAGGGTTGCAATAAACCCCCAATTGATTGTCAGAAATAGAGATATTATATAGAGATTTTGTTGATTTTTCACTCAAACTGCAAAAATGAGTATGACAAAATGATAAAAGTTTGGATGAACTAAAAAACAGTTATGACCAAAACACAATCTACCAAAAAGTTCCAAAAACGTGGTTGTAAAAAAAAAAAAGGATAAAATTGATGAAAATAATTCTGTGACGTGTTTGTTTGTTTATTTAAATCCAATGTTAAATTTTGAGTTTTGAGTTGTGATTTTTGTGCAGTCTATCTTTCAAACTGCTGGAGTGATTTAACATGAACACATATGTCTTCAGGACAGAAAGCAAGGGCTTTAAACTGGTGCAAATGTAACAAACATGAGAGGGATGGCAGTTAAAACTAGCAAAGATGAACACACCTGAGCACATACACAGTTCATCCATCACACAAAGTCTTTGGACTTGAACAGCAACTTGGAACGTTATGGATCATTTATGGAGGAACACACACATACGTTTGTACAAGAATAATCGATGCACTAAGCATGGTAACTGTTTACTCTGATTCATTCTGTACCATGCTGTGTTCATACAAAAGAGCAAAGCTTTGAGAGTTATCATTGTTTGAAAACCATTGACATATATCCTGTGTCACAGAGAGTGACAAGTCATTCACCTGATCTTGAGAAGGCCTGAAGGAATGAGTTGTCATTAAACAGGACCAGGAAATAATGCAATAATTGGGTTTTTCTGCAATGTCTAGTTTATGAGCTTTGCAAAAGAGAGGGGAGGGGACAAGGACAAATACATACAATTAATAAGAGAATATAAAAAATACCCACAAGGGGACATATGAACCTACTTGGCAATGCAGCCGCCTAAGACATTCACAAGGTATGTAGCAAACGTGTGTGTTTCAGGAATTGAATGTCAATTATCTCCAGCAATGTTTTGAATCTTGGGATTACGCTGTTGAAAAGTGCCGTGTTCTTCTTCATTGTTTCATGTGATATGATGGAAGAAAGAACGGCATCGGGATAACATTAAAAACAGAGTGGATTTTTTTCCAAAGATCAAGATGAATTGTGAAAATGTTGGTTTTTTTCAACACATACGGGAAAACTATGTTGATATTTCATCAATCAGAATTAGGTACCTAAATTATGTTTCACCAATAGTGATGGATGGCAAATGTTTATGTTAATTTACATAAATAAGAGGAACACTTGATACTTATAGAACAAGCAAATTACAATAGGGCCTACAACTCAAACCAAGGAGTTATGAACAGAACGTCAATAGCGTAAAACTATCAAAGTACGGCCTATAACAATGCTTTTGCTTCCACTATAAACTACTATTTAAGGGCTAAAAAAAAGATAGGAAAATTGTTTAAAATGCAAGTAGATAAAAACTGACATCGTTAATAGCAACATGCTAACACAATGCAATCGAGTGAAGTTTATATAGTTTAATACAATGCAAATCAGGTAAAGTTTCTGTAATTCAATACGATGCAAAACATGTAAAGTTTCTATAATTTAATACAATTCAAATGAGGTAAAGTTTTCATAATTTCATACAATGCAAATCAGATAAATTTCCTATAATTAAATACAAGGCAAAACAGCTGAAATTTCTATAATTTATTGCAATGCAAAACAGGTGAAGTTTGTGATTCTATGCTTTGCAAATTATTGTTAAGTCAGGGTCTTTCATATTTTTTGTATCGAATTGTATTATGGTTGTTGTTTACTTGTGGAGGGTGTTGCTGTTGCTTTTTATTTAGGGGGTAGGGTGGGGTGAGAGTATGTACACTTGTTGGACCTTGTTTTACTTTCAAAGTCCACATATTTGGAATACCTTCATTTCTATCAAATCATTCCAACTTTTTCATCAAACATTTGAATTGATGTGGATCAGCATTATCCCAATTTCATGACCTGAGAACGATAAAGTTTCCATCTCCACTCAGTGTTATTTAGTGTTATTCGGCTTTTGTACAGGAACTATATAATGTGTAAATGAAAATGTCTTTGTGTATTATTTTTGATGATAAAGACAACAAGACAATTTACAAATTTATATAAACTCTGTACAAGCGATTAAACTTTCAAAGTCGAATAACACAAAATGACTTTCAGTGGAGATATAATCTGATTGTGCTCAGGCACGATTTCTCCTTGAAAACTTTGATACAAAAGTAAGGCACAACACACATAATTGTTCCTTTCATATGTGCATGAGAGGGTCCTGATTTTATGATTACTGAAGATTACCTTAATAACATCCTTAGGCTGCCTTGAGAAGAAATCATACACCACTGGGAAGAGGTCAAAGAGCAATTCAACTTCCTCTGTCTCACACTGAGATGTGCTTTGAGTAAATCAAAAACATCATTGCAAAAGGTCTCAGCATTGCCTGGTTTCCTTTAGGAATGAAAATGAAACAGAAACCAAGTGACAAGAATTATTGCTTAAAAGATGTCTACAGCGCTTCGCACCCTGAGATCACCACCATGGTGGACAGGGTTTATTTCATAGAAACAAACAAACAATACAGCACCTCGCTTTCATGCAAAGAAAAAAAACAGTGCTGAAACTTTGGGGTTTCACAGGATGATGCTGATGGGAGGGCCATGCTCTCTCTTAATAAATTCAACACCTTGACGTGAAGTTACATATAGCACAAGCAAAACACTTGGCAACGTGTCTAACAATAGATCAAACATCCTTAAAGCTGACAGCTAACTTTCAATGAAATTTTGAAGAAGTCTTTTTCTAAAAATCTGTTCAAAATCAACCTTAATCTTGAAATACTTAAAGGAGAATAGTAATATTCATAGCAAGCAAGGTAACAGTTGAATGGGAATTCTTTTTTCTGTTTCAGTGTAAATTTTTGCAAGGATCTGAAACGATAACTTTCAAGGAAAATAATTAGGTCCATCCCACTCTGATAAGGGGCTGAGAAATGTGGGATCTATAAAATAATATGGACTACATAATGTGGACTTTGTCTTATGATTGTTTTGATGGGTTGATAAACAATACCCTACTTATATAGGACCTCAGTTATGTGCTCTGTACTATTACAATAGGGGTGTAAAGTATATTATTTCATATCTGGAAGGCATAAAGTAAAGTAAAAGTTAGTCCAATACTCAGATTTGAGCATTTGTTTACCATGAGCAGATTCCTGATTATTTTAGGAAATAGCGTGGTAGTTTGCCATTGCTTTTCATGCCACCTTTTCTTTCACCGAGTGAAAAGACCTAGATATCCATTTTGCTGCTGGGTGAAAATGAGGGCCAGAGAAAAATTGCCCGAACTCGGAAATGAACTCTGGCCTCCTTCACGATAGACAGACGTACTACCGACTGAGTTACCTGGACGTAGTGAGCGCAATTACTGACTTACTTATCATCCACACATTCGTGATGTCAATAGTTGTCCGTTGCTTTGTAGAATGTAGAATGGAAATGACTTAGTCTACACAGCTCCCTTAAAAACCTTTTAGTTAGCTTTGCATCCTCATTTGCATTTTGAGACGTGAACTTTGTCTCCTACTATTCCCTTCTATTCTTCACAATATTGATTGACTGATAAAACAAAACACTTGAATGGGTTCTTATAATCTAAACCATATATAAATTAATATTTTTTACATTACTTCATGACAGAATATAACTATAATAAAGCTGTAATACATACTGTGTTATGTCTCGAATAAAAAACAAAAAGCTGCCTGACATTGCCTTCAACTCCTTTGCTTTGGGGAAAGCCTGGTTTTTTAACAGCTTCATTGATTCTTTGAATATAACGCTTTATGATGGCTACATCATCAAAACCCTGAAACAGAACAAACACAACAGTAACACATGTATAAACAAATCAGTTATCAGAATAGTGGCTTGTGTAGTATAGTATAAGTATAAATATAATAAAGTATAATATAAAAGCAACAGTTGTCTCAAACAAATAAATTTACTCATAACGCTTGTTCTTCTTAGCCCCTCAAATATTTGTGGAGCACACCCATGAGATTACAAATTTTGCTATCTTGTGCCAAAACCTCTAGCTTTCTCCATTTGTTCCCAAATCTTGGAATCTCTATCCCTATTTCTCTTCTCTATGGTACTCGTGGCTGGCCTCTCAATCAGCTCCCATGTGGACTTCATGTCAAGCTGTGTCTTGTTATGGATGTTTTTGCAGTCTTCACTGTGTGGCCAATCCACCTCCAGTTTTTCCATTCAACGCTTTTTGTTTCAAAGGGGAATTTTTTAGTTCTCTTGTATATCTTGCATGCTGATTTTTGTCCAGCCAATGTATGCCCACAATGCGTCTCAGATAACAATCAGTAAAAGACTAGAACCACTGCAGAGTAGTTTTGTGAACATCATCTATGTCTTTGAGTCGTACATAAAGAACGGCATTTACATCTGAATTGAAGATTTTAACTTATCAATTATGTTGTCAATTTGAACCTATGTCTTGTCCATGATTATTTTACTATCCCATATCTTTTTTAAAGCTTAAAATGCTTGGCTTGCATTCTGAGTATGTAGCTTGACACTTTTATCAACTCTTCCTTCTTTCTTAATGGTTCTTTTTCCTTAAACATTTTCCCATATGTCTTTCAACTTTTGGTTCCTCTGAATTCACCCAGAGGTTACATATAGTGGACATGGTAAATTTCAATGAAAACTGTGTTCATGGTGCTGCCAAACTAGCAAAAGCTATTCATATCCTCTGATGATTTACCATGGATCATGATGAGATTGTCCTTCGATTTTATTCATGATTTTCTTCATCTTTTTCTTGTTTATCGTAAGCCTCTTGATGTTTCTTTAATTATGCTTATCTTGTCTTTCATCCACCCTTGATTACGAGATTGCGATGCAATATCATCTGCTAGCTCCAAATCATTAGGTTTTCTAACAATTTTATCTAGGTCATCTGAGAAATACACTGACAAATA
This sequence comes from Doris montereyensis, assembly GCA_037039925.1. NCBI lineage: Eukaryota > Metazoa > Mollusca > Gastropoda > Nudibranchia > Dorididae > Doris > Doris montereyensis. The sequence continues at coordinate 61,824 of JAXRKP010002058.1, forward strand.
CAACAGTAATTTGCTTTTTTTTTTGCTTTTTTTCTTGTTTATATGAAAATCTATGCCTTGCCTTCATCCGATAACATAACTAATCCATTATATCACATCACGGCCAAGTATAACTATTCGGCCCTATGAGCTGCCCAAACACCATGGGGATAATTAAATTATTAAAGTATGATTATTGTTTAAATAAAACTTTTTTTGGCATCCTCTTCTCCATGTGAAATATATTCTGACTTGGGCTACATTTGGATAATCAGACATGACATTATTCCAAATCTATGTCTATTTCTTGTTTAAAATTTCGTATTAGCACAAGATTTAATAGGATTTGAAACAATTGATAAAATAGATGTATTATTACATTAAAAAATCACAATAAATTGCTACAGGTAATCTTGACATATCGTGGATGGTTTTTCAATGTATTAATATTATTTTGTGGCATTTTTACATAATGACATTCATAATTTCAATATATTTTTCTGTACATATATAATGTTTTTCTCTATCAAATGTCATCAGATAATCCCTGTTTATTCCTAGACTCTAAACTAAAGATTTTTTAATACCGTAAGAAACTACTCAGGTAAATGATATATGATATCATCGCTTTGCTTGACAAAGATTCTGTTGATACTACAGCTAGTTGAATTGATGTAGAAAGGTTTAAAACAACAACAAGGTTCAGTATCTCTGGACTTACCTTCCAATAATCCTTCAGGTAATTGTATATTTGGTATCCTGCGCTGGACAACGCTTGTCATAGGAAGCCTTGTCCAAGTTGGGATAATCAAGATAGGTATGGACAAGAAAGTTGAAGATAACTTCTAAAGTGTCCTTCTTTGCAGCTGTGTCTCTTTGCTAGAAAGAGTTACATAATTATAGTTTAAATTTGTTTTACATAAATACAACCGATAGATATTTTAACAATTACCAGCCTTAGTCAACGAGAGCTGTTCTCAAGTTGAAATTCAGAAATATATTTAAATATACAATCAAATCTTGTCAGAGCACCAACTGTTGTGCCAGTGGTAACTTGGCATAATAAAGAGAATGACGTTATAACGAAAACATCCGTTTTCAGTATTATAATGAGGGAGGTAATCCATATTTGACAAATCAATAAATTTTTAAAATTTTAAAAACGATCACTGACAAGACAATGTAGGCCTACTGCTTCTGAAAAGGCTGTGGTAGTACATATATTATATAGTAATCGGGGGGGTCGCGACAGAAACACCCCTAACTCAACATGGATTAGCCTAGGTTATGAATTGCTTTGAAGCTTAATTCTCGCCACTCAATTGGACCCGACCTGACTAATCATAGCCATGCCTTCCCCGTCAAGCTATTGTCAGGATGATACGATCGGAGCTTATTATTCATTCGACTGAACTAAGCAGTGGGCGACAATCGGTGTCTCCAAACCTTCATATTTTTTTTAAGCCTTGTGTCACGAGCGTCAGTGTATTTCTGTAAGGGTAAGAGTACTAAGACACACATTACCGTGATGCTTGTGCGTAAAGTGTGAGTTTGACTCCGTGATATGTGACCAAGCCAAACTAGATTCTTCTTCTACCCGCCGCCTGCATCATTTCGGGGAAAGGGGAGGTGATGCATGGTGGCGGTATATCGAGTTGTATTTTACAATACATGTAGTTATTAAGGAACGTTTATGCCAAATCTTTAGAAGGATGACAAATAGCGGATGGCTGTATAACGATTTAATTCGTTGCATTACTATAATTTCAGACCCGTAAAAGGGACAAAAAGGAGCAACAAAAGGAAACAACAAAAGGAAACAACAAAGGATACAACAAAAAGGGAAACAACAAAAGGAAACAACAAAGGAAACAATAAAAAGGAAACAACAAAAGGAAACAACAAAAGGAAACAACAAAAGGAAACAACAAAAGGAAACAACAAAAGGAAACAACAAAAGGAAACAACAAAAGGAAACAAGAAAAAGAAACAAGAAAAAGAAGCAACAAAAGGAAACAACAAACGGAAACAACAGAAGGAAACAACAAAATGAGCAACAAAATGAGCAACAAAAGGAAACAATAAAATGAGGAACAAAAGGAAACAACAAAATAAGCAAGAAAAAAGGAAGCAACAAAACGAGCATCAAGAGGAAACAACAAATGGAAACAATAATAAGAAACAACAAAGAGAGCAACAAAAATAACAAAATAAAATTGGTAATAAAGGAAACAACAAAAGGAGCAACAAAAGGAGTAACATAAGGAGTAACAAAAGGAGTAACATAAGGAGTAACAAAAGGAGCAACATAAGGAGTAACAAAAGGAGTAACATAAGGAGTAACAAAAGGAGTAACATAAGGAGTAACAAAAGGAGCAACATAAGGAGTAACAAAAGGAGTAACATAAGGAGTAACAAAAGGAGTAACATAAGGAGTAACAAAAGGAGTAACATAAGGAGTAACAAAAGGAGCAAACATAAGGAGTAACAAAAGGAGCAACATAAGGAGTAACAAAATGAGTAACAATTGGAGAAACGAAAGGAGAAATAAATGGAGCAACAAAGGAGCAACAAAATGAGTAACAAAAAGAGTAACACAAGGAGTAACAAAAAAGAGTAAAAAAATTAGTAACAAAAAGAGTAACAAAAGTAGTAAAAAAAAAAATGAGTAGCAAAAAGAGTAACACAAGGAGCAACAAAATGCGTAACAAAAAAGAGTAACAATAGGAGCAACAAAATGAGTTACAAAAAAGAGTAACACAAGGAGTAACAAAAAAGGAGTAAAAAAATTAGTAACAAAAAGAGTAACACAAGGAGTAACAAAAGGAGTAAAAAAATTAGTAACAAAAAGAGTAACACAAGGAGTAACAAAAGGAGTAAAAAAATTAGTAACAAAAAGAGTAACAAAAGTAGTAAAAAAAAAGAGTAATAGAAGGAGTAACAAAAAGAGTAATAGAAGGAGTAACAAAAAGAGTAATAGAAGGAGTAACAAAAAGAGTAATAGAAGGAGTAACACCATTAGGCACAAAAGGAGCAAGAGAAAAAGAAGAAAGACTAGGAACATGAAGCGCAAGAGAAGATGCAGGTTAATTAACAGGAGGAGGAGGGGGAAGCAAACGGGAGAACAAGTGGATGTACAGTTGAGTAACATGAGTTGAGTAACAAGAAGAGAATATTATGGACTGGGTTGCCGGAGTG
>JAXRKP010002059.1:7500-47500 GCA_037039925.1 Doris montereyensis
ATTATTATTATTATTATTATTATTATTTTATTATTATTATTATTATTATTATTATTATTATTATTATTATTATTATTATTATTATTTTCATCATTATTATTATTATTATCATTCATTATTATTTTCATATTATTATTATTATTATTATAATTATTATTATTATTAGTAACTATTATGATACATTATTACATTTTATTTAATCATTTGTTTATAATAAAATCCATTTTTGTAATCTTACGATATGATTATTCTTTTAATTATTCTTGTTCTAAAATTCTAGATATTCTTATTAAAATATTATTCTTATTAATTTTCTATTATATTCATAACTAGGTTCATATATTTTTGAGAATTGGGTCAAAATCCAAGATGCTTCAACTTGTTTCTTAATTCTGATAATGAGTGACTTCTAGAAATTGTTCTATCATCTTCATCTTCTTCTATCTTTATGACAATTTCTTCTTCTTCTTATTCTTCTACTTATCCTCTTATCATGATTGGGCAGTACATAAGGCCAATCTTAAACATGGTTCTCCAATGAGTAAATTCTTTTCTTCTTCTTAAATTCTTATTCAAACGTTCTCCTTCGTCATTCATGTCTGCAGCTAAACTTCTTCTTCCCATTATATGTTCATCCTCTTCTTCTTCTTCAAGAATTTATTTTTCTTCTTCTTCTTCTTCTACACAGGTTTCTTTCTTCTTCTTCTTGAAGCCCTTTTCTTCTTCTGGTTTGACAAAAACGTAATTTTCTTCTTCTCCTAGACAAACTGCTCTTACAGGTTAACGAGCTCTGTCCACATGGGGAGCTTCTTCTCTCGATTGCCTGTCTTCTTTTTTCATTCTGAAAAGAATTTTGTTCTTCTTCTCCTTCATTTTCTCATCTTCTGAGTTCCTAGAGTCTTCAAAGCCCCACTCTTCTTCACTGACTTCGCCAGTTTTGTCCGAGACTGCTTATTTTCTATTCGCAGCTTGACCTCCAGAATATCTTTTCTTCTTCTTCTTCTTCTTCTTCTTCTTCCGCAACCTGGGATTTTCTGATTGAGATCTCACTTCTTCTATAAAAGAAGACTCAACTTCTTCTTCTCGGAATCTTCTTTTTGTTTGAAAATGGGACAAATTTTTCTTCTATCATACTAGTGGATATGAGCAGTTCATTCCCATCATAACGATATCAAATAAGCTCAGAATCGATTCTTTGAATTTATACGAATCTTTTAGAAATCTTGTTTTCTTTCAACACAGCTTTATAAACTAAAAGTCACAAATATTATCTTCTTCTCTTCAAGTTGGTTCTCTTTTTGCTCGTCACAATCTTTTATCCAAAACAAACTATTTGAAGATCGTTTCTTCTGATCTTCTTTTAAGAATGAAATTCTCTTCTTCTTCTTCTCTTCTTTCTTCTTCATGTTCTTTTCCTTCTTTATCAAAAGGCACCATCTCAAACTGAGTAAAAAGGTCTCTTCTCTTCTCTGCTTCTTCTTGTCCATGTCTCTTCTTTGCGAGCTTCTCTTCTTCTTTTATGATGTTTCAATGCTTCTCTATTCTTCTCTTTTCTTAGGTTTTCTTCTAAAAATGTTCAATGACTTGATCAAAATCTCTTCTTTGCTATCTTCTTCTTCTTCTTATTTTTCTAAAAATGTCCTATTTGTTCATTATTTCCTATCTATTTGTTTATTTCTGTTCGTAACATGAAATTTGGTATGAATGATAGTGAGGGACTCAAAGAATTGATCAGAGCTTTTTTAGGTATTATATTTTGTGGAAAAAATGACGTTTTTTGTGGGATAAGGCACATAACACGTTTCTTCCCAGTTGGCTACCAAACTCGACGGTTAAATGGAATTCAAAAGCAAATGAAAACTTACTAATAAAACAAAAATCTCGGCAGACGAAATTTAGAAACTGGATAAGTCCCTAATGGTATGTGCCAAGTTTGAAAGAAATTTGTTAAACTGTCTGAAAAAGCCTATCGAAATTGAAGTTGATTAAATGGCAGGTAAATCAGGATTTTCGCCGTTTCTGGCAACCGGAAGCGTTGGAAAAAAAACAACGATTTATTTCAACTGTTTTCAAATGACCTATTACACTTATACATAAAAGTATTGTTGTTCCGTTTTTTAGCATTTTTTTTGACGGTTTGAAAACGTTATTATTATTATTATTACATGTTATAATTATTATTATTATTATTATATTAAATTATTAGAATGATATAATTATTATTATTATTATTATTATTATTATCACAATAAAGATTACACGACTTTAAGTTCGAAGTATTCGATGGAAAATAATTATTTATAAACTTTTCTGGATGGGTCTGACGATTCATTCATACTGTTAGGTATACTCGTGTCAGGATTGACCACATCTCACACACTCATTTTAAACACTGTTAAAATGGATTTCGTTTTGGTTCATTTACGATCATCTGACTAGAATTAAAAATCATTTGTTTCTTTTGCACGATTTCTTTTTTGTTTCTTTAACTTCTTTTTCATTCCATTTTGTTTTTGCTGGTTTTCATTTTTTCTGGTTTTCATCTTTTTTGATCTTTTCATGGTTTTTCTTTTGTTGAGAATTTTTTGCTGGTTTTCATCTTTTTGATGATTTTTTTGCTGGTTTTCATCTTTTTTGCTTAGGCTCTCCGTTCTGCTTGACTTCGACATGGTTTGCCACTTCAATTTTATCAGATTCATCTTTTTCGACACTGCTGGACTTGCCATCCATTGCCGACTCGTCTGTGACGATCTTATTTGATCCTTCACTCTTGGTTGGCTCATCCTTTACGATGCTAGAATCTTCCGACTTTTTTATATCCGCTTCCTCAGCGATGCCCGAGTCTCCCTGTTTTGTCTTCAACTCCGCATCTTTTGCCGACTCGCATTTTGCGTCTTTCTGTTTGGCATCCGAATTCGAATCGTTTCCTTCAAAGACTTTCCGACTTGATATCCTTTGTTTGCGACACTTTGTCTTGATCAGTCTCTGATTTAGATTTCTTCAACTTTTCTTGCTCCTCCGTGATTTTAGACGCATCTTTGTCACGCGATTCTTTATCTTTTGAACCAGCATCGATTGGCTTTCATCTGCCTTATCTGGAAACAAGCTTTGTCGTCATCAGTGGGCTTTGGATTTGTTCTTTGTCCGTCGAAGATGACTCTTTATGGACATCTCCAACCACGTCATCCTTGCATTCGGCCTTCTCATGACCTGACGAGTCGGTGGTTATGGGGCCAGGCTCCTTCGTAACCTTATTCTCATCTTTGTCCGAGGACACTTCAGATTTATTCGATTGCTGGTCAGCCACGGCCTTACTGTTTTTACTTTTATCTGTAATGTCCGATTTGATGCATCTGTTTTGCCAGATCGTTCTTTGGCGTCATTTTCGAGATTACGCAACTAATCTCTTTTCCGATTTATCATCTGCGGACCTTTTTCTCCGGTTTCATTGGTAAGATCATGAAGTTTCCAGGAGAAACATTCTCGTTCTTGGTTTGTTCGATCACAGCTGAAGACATGGTTATATCTTTGATTAGAACAAGGACCAAAAGTCGATCACAAAGAGGACAGTGAATCCACACAACAGGCTCGCACAAAAGGCCAAATGCAGGAAAAAGACAGTGCCCCCACCAAGTTGAAAGCCGATTCATCACAGCTGAAAATGCACGATGGGTCTTTCAATAAATTGCCATCAAGTGCTGAAATGTCGGCATATAAAAGGTGAATCAAGTTTTGATCTTTTCAGCAGTCACTTGTGTTCGCTGGGATCCTAATATCAGGGGCGTTCTGAGGAGGACAAATTCCTTGTGCCTTTGAGAAACCCATTGAACAGACCTCCAGACAGGACGCTGATTCCTGAAGGGAGTGTTTTGACGGGTAGCCTTCAATATCGTTTGCACCATGACAAGCACCAGGTTTCTTAATCTTCATAAAAACCTCTTTGGGAAGAATCTTTCAACCAATCGACAAGTCGCGTCTGTCATCACATGAGAGAACAGTTTTTTTGACTGAGAAAAATAATGAAATATTTTTAATTGAGTAAATGAATGAAGATAAGATGATGCTTCATGTGTTTATTATTACTTTATATTATGTCACTGGGAAGTTTAAAACACTGAGAACAAGATTTGAGCTTCCTTTTTAGTAACAAATATGGACACACAATATTCTCTGTTGCCTGCAGCAGGGTACTTAGATTATTCTGACTTGCGAGAAAAATATGGCCAAAATCTCTCCCAAGGAACTATGTCAGATATCTAGCTGTACCAGGGTTTGAACTAATTTCGCAACGTCAAGTCCAAATGTCTCACTTTAAGGAACCGTGCATTATAACGATTCGTGCATTTTGAGGCGTGCAATTTAGCGGATACTATTGTATGATACATTATCCTCACTGTTTATCATCACACGATAAGGGGCCGTCAACACAGCCGACCACAACAGCCACGTATCGGGGGACATTGCAGCACAAGAGCATCTGATTTGATTTACCCACATCCACAACTAAGGTGATCTCGTGGTTTTTGGTATGATTGTTACAATTTTTTTTTCCCCAGACTACCCTGTAAACAGCCAAGGGATCTTTAACGTGCACAGAGTATTGTGATCTGCACACGGCATCTCCTCCTTTTTATCGTCTGTCTCCGATGAGACTAGGTGTCAATCCACTTACCTTGAACAGGGGAAGAGGAGAGGGGGCGATTTTTCTTAAACTAACTACTCTTTTGATTGAGAGGCCGACACCTTGCCTCTGGACACCATCGAGTCCCTACAAGATCATCATGAAATGTCACTTTCAGTGCGTCTTTCTTCTGCCACTCTCTTTTTCGATACCCTTCCTCTCTCCATGCCATGTAAAAGCTGACATCATGCTGTTCTACACGAGTTACTGTTTACAGACAAATTATCCTTATTTTAGATTGTTTTACACTAGTTACTTTTTACAGGCATTTTATCCTTATTTTAGATTGTGCTCACTAGTTACTGTTACAGGCAAATTATTATCCTTATTTTAGATTGTGCTACACTAGTTACTGTACAGGCAAATTATCCTTATTTTAGATTGGCTACAAATTATCCTTATTTTAGATTGTGCTACACTAGTTACTGTTACAGGCAAATTATCCTTATTTTAGATTACTCTCACCCTTACTGTTACATCACATTATCCTTATTTTATATACTTTGGTCACATTACAAGTTATTGTTTGTCTTGATTGATACAGGCAAATTATCCTTATTTTTTATTCACTAGTCACTGTTACAGGCACATTATCCTTATTTTAAATTGTGCTACACTAGATATTCTAGCACATTATCCTTATTTTAGATTGTATCACTATTACTGTTACAGGCATATTTTCCATAATTTAGATTGTGCTCACTAGATATTGGTACAGTCTCTCTATCCTTATTTTAGATCTGTCTACACTCTGTTACTGTTACAGGCTTACCCTATTAGAGATTGTGGTACACTGTGCAATCTGTGCAAATGAAAGGAAATTTCATTCATTCTCTATCTTTCTCTCTCTAGACCCAGTGAGATATAGATCTAGTCTTTATTTTTTTATTTATATTTAGATATTCTCTAGTTCTCCTTTATCTTACTTTTGCGTTCTTTTTCCCTTTTTCTTTCTTCTTTCTCCCTTTCTCTCTCTCTTCTCTCTTTCTCTCTCTCTCTCTCTCTCTCTCTCTCTCTCTCTTCTCTCTCTCTCTCTCTCTCTCTCTCTCTCTCTCTCTCTCTCTCTCTCTCTCTCTCTCTCTCTCTCTCTCTCTCTCTCTCTCTCTCTCTCTCTCTGTCTCTCTCTCTCTCTCTCTCTCTCTCTCTCTCTATCTATCTATTTCTCTCCTTCTTTTCTATTGCCTTCTCACCTTTTATTCTTACTTATTTTCACATTTTTGTTTCATTCTAGATCTGAACCTTCCAATCTCTCTCATTTTTCACCCCTCCCCCCTCTGCTACGTTTTTTATCATCATTGTCTTTTTTTTTTTTCTTTCTCCTTTATGTTTTTCTTCTGACATCACACTGTGTGATGCCTGATGTAGTACTTAGAGCTAGATTCTAAATATTTCCCGTTTGTTGTCTGACGAAGAGTTATATCCGAAACTGTCACGTGTTTGTTTTGTCTTATTGTCATATTGCTCTGTTACAGGCAATTTATCCTTATTAGAGATTGGGCTACACAAATTACTGTTATAAGTATATCATCCTTATTTTGAATTGTGCTACATAAGTTGTTGTTACAGCAAATTATCCTTATTTTAGATTGTGCTACACTAATTACTGTTACAGGCAAATTATCCTTATTTTAGATTGTGCTACACTAGATATTGGTACAAGCACATTATCCTTATTTTAGATTGTGCTACACTAGTTACTGTTACAGGCATATTATCCTTAATTTAGATTGTGCTACACTAGATATTGGTACAGGCACATTATCCTTATTTACGAGGCAAATTATCCTTATTTTACTACACAAGTTACTGTTATAAGTATATTATCCTTATTTTGAATTGTGCTACATAAGTTACTATGACAGGCAAATTATCCTTCTTTTGAGATTATGCTACACTAGTTACTGTTTACAGCCACATTATCCTTATTTTAGACTATGCTACACTAGTTACTGTTACAGTCACATTATTTCTTATTTTAGATTACACTGCAAATCATCCTCAGAATGTGCTAGTTATCTAAATTATCATATCGTAGGTTGTGCTACACTAGTTACTTAAAAGACAAATTATCCTTATTGTAGGTTGTGCTACACTAGTTACTGTTAAAAGGCAAATTATCCTTATTTTAGATTGTGCTACACTAGTTACTGTAAAAGGCAAATTATCCTTATTTTAGATTGTGCAAATTACACTATAACTGTGCTACACTAGCAAAGGCAAATTATCCTTATCATAGGTTTTACACTACTTACTGTAAAGGCTATCATTAGGTTGTGCTACTAGTTACTGGCAAATTATCCTTATCGTAGGTTGTGCTACACTAGTTACTGTTAAAAGCAAATTATCCTTATTTTAGGTTGTGCTACACTAGTTACTGCTAAAAGGCAAATTATCCTTATCGTAGGTTGTACTACACTAGTTACTGTTAAAGCCAAATTATCTTATTGTAGGTTGTGCTACACTAGTTACTGTTACTAATTATCCTTATCGTAGGTTATTTCTAGTTACTTTATAGCCAAATTATCCTTATCACTAGGTTCGTAGTTACAAATCATCCTCATTTTAGGTTGTGCTACACTAGTTACTGTTATAGCCAAATTATCCTTATCGTAGGTTGTGCTACACTGTTATAGTTACGTAGGTTGTGCTACTAGTTAAAGGCAAATTATCCTTATCGTAGGTTGTGCTACACTAGTTACTGTAAAAGGCAAATTATCCTTATCGTAGGTTTCTGCAAATAATACACTAGTGCTACTGTTAAAAGGCAAATTATCCTTATCGTAGGTTGTGCTACACTAGTTACTGTTAAAGGCAAATTATCCTTATCGTAGGTTGTGCTACACTAGTTACTGTTATAGGCAAATTATCCTTATCGTAGGTTGTGCTACACTAGTTACTGTTATAGGCAAATTATCCTTATCGTAGGTTGTGCTACACTAGTTACTGTAAAAGGCAATTATCCTTATCGTAGGTTGTGCTACACTAGTTACTGTTATAGCCAAATTATCCTTATCGTAGGTTGTGCTACACTAGTTACTGTTATAGGCAAATTATCCTTATCGTAGGTTGTGCTACACTAGTTACTGTTAAAGGCAAGGTTCTGCTATTATCCTTATCGTAGGTTGTGCTACACTAGTTACTGTTAAAGGCAAATTATCCTTATCGTAGGTTGTGCTACATAGTTACTGCTACACTAATTATTACTGTTACTGTTAAAGGCAAATTATCCTTATCGTAGGTTGTGCTACACTAGTTACTGTAAAAGGCAAATTATCCTTATCGTAGGTTGTGCTACACTAGTTACTGTAAAAGGCAAATTATCCTTATTTTAGATTGTGCTACACTAGTTACTGTTATAGGCAAATTATCCTTATCGTAGGTTGTGCTACACTAGTTACTGTTATAGGCAAATTATCCTTATTTTAGATTGTGCTACACTAGTTACTGTTACAAGGCAAATTATCCTTATTTTAGATTGTGCTACACTAGTTACTGTTACAGGCGTATTATCTTTATTTAGATTGTGCTACACTAGTTACTGTTAATACAAATTATCCTTATTAGATTACTGCTACACAAATTATCCTTATTTTAGATTGTGCTACACTATTACTGTTAAAGGCAAATTATTTTTATTTTAGATTGTGCTCCTTGACTAGTTACTGTAAAAGGCAAATTTCCTTATTTAGACACTACCTTTAGTTACTGTTAAAGGCAAATTATCCTTATCGTAGGTTCTGCTACACTAGTTACTGTAAAAGGCAAATTATCCTCATTTTAGAATGTTAGCACTAGTTACTGTTAAAATTATCCTTATCGTAGGTTCTGCTACACTAGTTACTGTAAAAGGCAAATTATCCTTATCGTAGGTTCTGCTACACTAGTTACTGTAAAAGGCAAATTATCTGCTGCACTATACTGTAAAAGGCAAATTATCCTTAGGTTGATTGTGCTACACTAGTTACTGTAAAAGGCAAATTATCGTAGGTTTTTAGATTGTGCTACACTAGTTACTGTAAAAGGCAAAATATCCTTATCGTAGGTTCTGCTATACTAGTTACTGTAAAAGGCAAATTATCCTTATTTTAGATTGTGCTACACTAGTTACTGTAAAAGGCAAATTATCCTTATTTTAGATTGTGCTACACTAGTTACTGTTATAGGCAAATTATCCTTATTTTAGATTGTGCTACACTAGTTACTGTTATAGGCAAATTATACTTATTTTAGATTGTGCTACACTAGTTACTGTTACAAGTATATCATTCTTATTTTTAGATTGTGCTACACTAGTTACTGTTACAGGCATATTATCTTTATTTTTTGGCTATGCTTGACTAGTTACTGTTACATACACATTATCCTTATTTTAGATTGTGGTACAAAAGTTACTGTTAGGCAAATTATCCTTATTTTAGACTATGCTACACTAGTGACTGTTACAGGCACATTATCCTCATTTTAGAATGTGCTACACTAGTTACTGTTACAGGCAAGTTATCCGTAGTTTCGATTGTGTTACAGGCAAATTATCTTTCTTTTAGAGTGTGCTACACTAGTTACTGTTACAGACAAATTATCCTTATTTTAGATTGTGCTACACTAGTTACTGTTATAGGCATATCATCATTATTTCAAATTGTGCTATACTAGTTAGTGTTATCAGGCAAATTATCCTTATTTTAAATTGTGCTTCACTAGTTACTTTCTTTCTTTCTCTCTTTATCAGTTCCCATTCTACCTTTCGGTGTATAGGTTTAGATGCCCGAGATGATCTTTTTCCATGATGCCCTGTCCTGGCATTTTCTGTTTCCTTCCAAAAAATGTTAAACTTCTATTCTTCAATGCCTCTTTTATATCTTCTTCTCACTTTCTCTGAGGTCTGCCTTTTGGTCTTTTACTTTTGATTTTAGCTCTGTATACTGATTTCATTATGGCATTGTCATTCATTCTGTTTACATGCCCAGACCATCTCAATTGATTTATTTCTATCTTACTTTTTATGCTATCTGCTTTGGTTTGATCTCTTCTTGTTGTGTTTTTGATTTTGTCTCTTTTAGTTTTCCCTACTACTTTTCTTAGATATTTCATTTCAGCTGCCTGTACTATCTCTGTATTCTCTACTGTCTAAGGTCAAGTTTCACTGCCATAGAGGACAGTAGAACAATAAACTGTATTGTATACTGCCATTTGGTTTTTGTTGACAATTTTGTTTACCTTCAAATGCCCTTTCTAGTTGGTTAACATATTACACTTGCCTTTTGGATTCTAAAGCTGATTTCTTCTCTTAGTTTTCCCTCTGAGTTAAACATTACTCCTAGGTAATTGTAACTTGTTCTAAATTATCCCTGCCTAATTTAAGATTTTGTGTTCTAGCTTCCCTAGTAGCATTGTTTTGATTTTCTTTGTATTTACTCTCATTCCTCTTTTATTTAGTTCATTGTTCATACTGTTGATATTTGACTGAAGGTCGCTTTCTGATTTTCAAACAAAACGACTAAATCATCAGCAAATGAAAGCATTGATACTTTTACTGGTTTGAGCTTCCGCATACCTACATTCCTTTTCTTCATTTTTGAGGATGCCTTTGCGACTGAATCCATAAATGTGATAAACAAAAGAGGACTTAGGTTATAACCCTGTCTCACCCCTATATTTACATCAAATTCTGCAGGGTGTGTTTCAGCTACTTTAAAACTGCACATGTTGGTTTTGCCATAGTTCATCCATCCTCACAGTGTGAAACGTCTTTTCTAAATCTATAAAACACAGGTGCAAGTCAATATTTCTCTCAATGAATTTTTCTATTATTTGTCTAAAAGTAAATATGTGGTCTTGTAAGTTCTTCCTGACCTAAATCTACTCTGATGTTCTTCAATCTGATCCTCTTCTCTTTTTCATTAGTCTTATTTCCAGTATCATGACATACACTTTTCCTGGTGTGCTAAGTACTGATATCCCTCTATAGTTTGAGCATTCCATAATTGATCCTTTCTTATGTATTGGTACAAGCGTTCCCTTTTTTCAGTCGTCTGGCACCTCTTTGGACTTCCATGCTTGTTGGCATATTGCATGTAATAGTTTGTCTGCCGCTCTCCCTTGTTTTTTATTCATTTCTGGATAAATTTGATCTGCTCCTGAGGGTATTTCCCTAATTTCCACTTTTCTTATAGCGATTTGGATTTCTTCCATTGATATGTCTACATCTTCAGCTGTCTCGTCTGGATTACTTGTTACTCTTACTAATTGATCTTTACTCCTTGTTTCATATGTTCTGGAGGATTATGTAATTGTTGAAAATACTTTCTCCACGCTTCCATGATTTGGCTGTCTTCTTTCATTATTTCTCATTTGGCATTCTTAATTTGTCATAACGGGCATGCTTTGGTTTTTCTCATGCTCTTCATTGCCCCTCAGAACAGCTTTTGATTTCCTTGATAGCTTTCTTGAAATCTTTGTCAAACTCTTCCCATTGTTCCTGTTTTGCTTTCCTCACTTTCTCTTTGGCGATAGTTCTTATATCCTCTGGTCTCTTTGTTTGCAAGCATTTCTTCCAGGCATCCTTCTTTTCTTTGATCTTAGTTTTGACATTCTCATTCCACAATGCTGTTCTTTTCCCATTTCCTTTAATTTGTTTCCTACCACAGACCTCTTCAGTACAACTGAGAAGTGTTTCTTTATACAATTGCCACTTTTCTTCTATTGTGCTATCATTCAGATCCATCTGCCTTTCACTGATAAATCGTTTTATCATAGATTGGCATATCTGTTTTACTATTGGTTTATTTAGTTGCTCTATTTTGAGTTAAGTAGCTTTCTTCTCTTTCCTTTTCTGTTTATTTTCTTCAGTCAGGAATCGCATTTTTGGCAATCACTAAGCGATGATCACTAAATATTTCTGCTCCTCTGTTTACTCTTGCATCGAATGTACTGTAAAAAAGATAGCTGCTAACTATCATGTAGTCTATGATTGACTTTTCACATCTGTCTTCATTTACCTTTGTATATTTGTGGATATCTTTATGAGGAAAAAAGGTGTTGGCTATTTTCATGTCATTCTTTAGGCAAAAATATATTAGTCTCTCTCCATTTGGAGAAGTTGCTGTCTCTCCTTCTGTACCTATTACTCCTCCTGATGTTTCTATATTGATGCCTATTCTAGTTTAAATCTCCTAAAACCATTAATTCCTGGTTGTGTTTAAGATTCTCTGCAGCTATTTGTAAATCGTTTTCCAAGGTATCTTTTTCTTCTTTGGTGGCATTTTCGTTTAGTCCGTAAGCTATTAATAATTTAATATCTCTTCCTTTTGGTTTAATATATACCTCTGATAGCCGTGGGCCAAGGACTACTTTACCAAAGGACACGCAGGGTCTAATTTCTGACTTCGTTAGCATAGGCGATTGTTTCGTTCTACCTTCTGACGAGCTGTCTATTTTTTAGAACCAGCATCACTTCCTCATGGGGCGTAGTAATTCTTAAAATCACTTTTCAGCAAAATAAGAGGTAATTAAAGTCAATAGAGTATATCTTATTAGTTTGAGATATTATTTACATACCGAGTAAAGTATTTGATGATGTAATATTCTATTATTGAGAACATACAATGCAAACTATTTTGCTATCGCTAAGCTTACATCACCGGAACTAGAAGAGCTTCGGTTTGTTTTCATTGATTTGAATCGAAGTTCGAGTTGGAAAGTGAAGGAATATTATCACAATATCAGTGATGTTTCTATTCTAAAGTTAAAACCAATTCATCCTCACATTGTTACTTTTAATAGTTAGATCTAGATCTAGATGTAATTAATGTTTTGAGATCTGTTCTCGTTTAAAATGCCAAATAAATGTGGCATTGTGAATTGTGTGAAATTAAGATGCATCTAACAATAATACGAAGGAGCCACAGTGGAGTGAAGTCAAAAGGCAAAATATGACAATAAGTGACAACTCCGCTAATAAAGACAAAATAAACACGTGACGTTTCGGATATAACCCTTCGTCAGACAAACGCTAAATCAGTATACAGTGCTAAAGCCCAAGGTAAAAGACTGAGGTATTACGTAGATCTAGATTCTAGATATTTCTCGTTTGTTGTCTGACGAAGGGTTATACCCGAAACGTCACGTGTTTGTTCTGTGTTTATTAGTGGAGTTGTCATTTATTGTCATATTTCGCCGATGAATCTAACAAGTGTCGTGTGTTTCGGTTACCCAAAGATGAATGTGAAAAGCAAGCATGGCTGGATGTGTTATCTCCACTTAAAGTCGTTGTTATCGAACCGTCTAAATTTTTCATCTGTGAAAGGCATTGGCCTGAAAATATTAAAAGGATAAAGTTACCTGGAGGCCATACTAGACCGGCATGTGCACCATCTGTTTTTAATGTTCCAAATTTCGTATATACCAACACCAAAGCCTCGTCGCCCAAAAGCTGAAGACGAACAACTTAAATATTTTCTAAAGAAAGACAAGATCAGTTCTTTTTCTAATTTTGCCCCTGACAAAGAATTACAAAGAAAATATGATAGGCTGATGATATCTCGATCTGAAGATAAATTTGCATCAGTTCATGACAAAAGATTTCAAGCAGAGTTACATTTCAATAATTGTTAATGATAAAACTACATTGAGTTCTTCTTTAACTCTTTATGCTTTTAAGAAAGGGATTAGTGTACCGTTAGGTAAAATTTTGAATCCAAACAATGCGTTGGCTAGCTACTCCCAATTCTTTGCAGCTGCTAATTCAGTGTTCAAATTTAGTTTGACTTGTATGATTAAAAAAGTGGAAACGATTCTTCAGTCCCATGATCATTCAGGTTTACTGGATGCTGACGAGGCAAAAAACTTAACTTTATCACAAGGCAGTTGCAACTGTTGTGTCACAAAAACTTCTGTGTACCTGATTATTGTTTTGCCCTTGAAACTTTTCCGAATTGTAAATATGCTCAACTTTGTGAATTTGTGGTGCTTCCAAGTACGCGAAAGCTACAATCCATTATTTCTGCGACCAGCATTGACCAAGTGTTGGGAAAAACATTTTTAAAAACAAATGATGTGCAGAAGAATGTATTTTTGATTATTGACAAGGTTAAGATTCGTCCAACAGTGGCTTATTCTGGTGGTGTGTTAAACGGGTTAGCTAAAAATAACCCCGATTCCAAGCAACTTTTATGCTTTGTCTTATGGTGAAATGCTTACACGGTCGACTTAGTGGTATGGTTTCTGTGACCCCTGTGCATAAAGTTCCAATTTAGTATAGTGAAAGAAGTTGCTGCTCTTGTTGAAAATTCCGGCGGGATTGTATATATTGGGGTCTAATACAGAGGTTACATTGAATTAAGATTTTACTTTTGCTGAAAAATGCCATCGTTAACCATATTTCTATCATGATATGTTTTAACGAAGTATATAGTCCCACAAATTATGATCAATTTAAATCAATTATGCAATTTGTGTTCAGTACACTCTTGCCTCTGCTTGCGAAGTCAGAAATTAGACCCTGCATGTCCTTTCTTACAGTAGTCCTTGCCGTGAGCTTATATATTTTCAGCTTTCTAATAGCTTTTCGTGTATTTTATGCACTAGAAGACCTACTCTTGCTTTAGACATATCTTTGACATCTACTCCTGAGAAGATTAAAATACGATTTGGTCTTACATTTTCTATTCCTTGTCCTTTTTTCTTTGTTTCTGTAATAGCAAAAATGTCTACTTTGAATTTTTCCATTTCTTCAACTAATTCTACCTCTTTTCCATTTATTGCCCTAAAGTTCCATGTTCCAAAAACACAGTCCGTGTTCGTTTCTATTTTCGTTAAGCCGGTTATATTATAGTTATTTCTCTGCATCAGTTAGGTTTCAAATAAGCAGGGGGTTAGCCCACTGTACCCTAGGTAGATAGTGGGGCTGCCACCTTAAGGCCCCCTACCAGGTCCTGTTATTCTTGTTATTTTCTGTCAGTCAAGACCAGCTTGCAAGGCAACAGGTTGTTTTCTTTCAGGGTTAACTCCCTTAACCTCCGGTCAGCCAAAATCTGCCTGCAAGGCAGCAGGAGACTCGTTGAGGGCAGGATCATCTACTCCCCGTACAGATGCTTACCTGTCCACTGCACCGTTACACAAGTTACTCTTACATGCCTATCACTATTATTTTAAATTGTGCTACTCTAGTAACTATTACAGGTACATCATCCTTATTTTTTTATTTTCAAGCGTGCTACTCTAGTAACTATTACAGGTACATCATCCTTATAACTATTACAGTGTACATCATCCTTATTTTAAAAGTGTGCAACTATTACAGGTACATCATCCTTATTTTAAATGTGCTACTCTAGTAACTATTACAGGTACATCATCCTTATTTTAAATTGTGCTACTCTAGTAACTATTACAGGTACATCATCCTTATTTTAAATTGTGCTACTCTAGTAACTATTAGTATCACTATTTTACAGGTACATACAGGTACATCATCCTTATTTTAAATTGTGCTACTCTAGTAACTATTACAGGTACATCATCCTTATTTTTTAAAGTGTGATATCATCCTTATTTTAAATTATTGCTACTCTAGTAACTATTACAGGTACATCATCCTTATTTTAAATTGTGCTACTCTAGTAACTATTTTAAAGTGGCTACTCTAGTAACTATTACAGGTACATCATCCTTATTTTAAAGTGTGCTATCATCCTAAGTAACTATTACAGGTACATCATCCTTATTTTATTACTAATTACTTTGTACATCATCCTTATTTTTTAAATTTTGTACTACACTAATTATTGTTACAGGTATTTCATCATTATTTTTAAATTGTACTACACTAGTTACTATTACAGGCACATCATCCTTATTTTTAAGTGTGCTACACTAATTACTGTTATAGGTATATCATCTTTATTTCAGATTGTACTACACTAAATACTGTTACAGGTATATCATCCTTATTTTAAATTGTACTACACTAGGTACTATTACAGGTATATCATCCTTATCTAAATTGTACTACACTAGTTACTGTTACAAGTACATTATCCTTATTTTAGATTTTACTACACTCATTACTACTACAGGTATATTATCCTTATTTTAGATTGTACTACACTAGTTACTATTACAAGTATATCATCCTTATTTTGGATTGTACTACTAGTTACTGTTACAAGTACATTATCCTTAATTTAGATTTTAATACACTAGTTCCTGTTACAGGTACATTATCCTTATTTTAGATTCTAATATACTAGTTACTGTTACAGACACCTTATCCTTATTTTAGATTTTAATACACTATTTACTGTTACTGACAAATTATCCTTATTTTAGATTTTAATACACTAGTTATTGTTACAGGTACATTATCCTTATTTTAGATTTTAATACACTATTTACTGTTACTGGCAAATTATCCTTATTTTAGATTTTACTCCACTTAGATATTGGTACCAGCACATTATCCTTGTTTTAGATTTACTACAAAGTTACTGTTACAGGTACATTATCCTTATTTTAGATTTTAATACACTATTTACTGTTAGCTATCAAATTATCCTTATTTTAGATTTTACTCCACTAGATATTGGTACAAGCACATTATACTTATTTTAGATTGTGCTACACTAGTTACTGTTACACGCAAATTATCCTTTGTTTCGATTGTGCTACACTAGATATTGGTACAGGCACATTATCCTTAATTTAGATTGTGCTATACTAGATATTGGTACAAGCACATTATCCTTAATTTAGATTGTGCTACAGTAGTTACCGTTACAGGCACATTATCCTTAATTTAGATTGTGCTTCACTAGATATTGGTACATTATCCTACTACAGGTATATCATTATCCTTAATTTAGATTGTGCTACACTAGATATTTTAGACACCTTACACTAGTTACTGTTACAGATATCCTTTAGGTTAGGAGATTTACACCTTAGGTTACTAGTTACTGTTACACAACATTATCCTTATTTTAGAGTAATACAGAAATTATCTTTATTTTAGATAGTGCTACACTAGTTCTGTTACAGATTGTGTTACATTATTATCAAATATTCTTTTTAGATTTGAATACACTATTTACTGTTACTGACAAATTATCCTTAGTTTAGATTTTAGATTTTACAGGCAAATATTCTTAGTTTAGAGTTATTGTTACAGGTACATTATCCTTATTTTAGATTTTAATACACTAGTTACTGTTACAGGTACATTATCCTTATTTTAGATTTTAATACACATTTACTAAATTATCATTGTTTTGGCAACTGGTTATCAGGCAAATTATCCTTATTTAGACTGTGCTACACTAGTTACTTTTACAGGTATATCATCCTTATCTAAATTGTACTACACTAGTTACTGTTACAGGTACATTATCCTTATTTTAGATTTTACTACACTTAGTTACTACTACAGGTAAATCATCCTTATTTTAGATTTTACTACACTAGTTACTGTTACAAGTATATCATCCTTATTTTAAATTTAATACACTAGTTACTGTTACAAGTACATTATCCTTATTTTAGATTTTAATACTGTTAGTTATCCTTATTTTAGACATACACTAGTTACTGTTCAGAACACCTTATTATTTTAGATTTTAATACACTAGTTACTGTTACAGACACATTATCCTTATTTTAGATTTTAAACTAGTTACTATTTACATGTTACAGACACAGTTACTATCCTTATTTTAGATTTAACACACTAGTTACTGTTACAGTATATTATCCTTATTTTGATTTTACTACACTATCCAGGTACATTATCCTTATTTTAGATTTTAATACACTCTATTTACTGTTACAGACACATTATCCTTATTTTAGATTTTACTACACTAGTTACT
The DNA here is from genome assembly GCA_037039925.1 of Doris montereyensis. Taxonomy (NCBI): domain Eukaryota; kingdom Metazoa; phylum Mollusca; class Gastropoda; order Nudibranchia; family Dorididae; genus Doris; species Doris montereyensis. Next base: position 25,045 of record JAXRKP010002059.1, read on the forward strand.
GTTACAAACACATTATCCTTATTTTAGATTTCACTACAAAGTTACTGTTACAAGACACATTATCCTTATTTTAGATTTTAATACGTTAGTTCTTATTACATTATCCTTATTTTAGATTTTAATACACTAGTTACTGTTACAAGTACCTTATCATTATTTTAGATTTTTACACTATTTTACTGTTACAGACACATTATCCTTATTTTACTAGTTACTGTTACAGACACATTACTTATTTTTAATACACTATTTACTGTTAGACACATTATCCTTATTTTAGATTTTAATACACTAGTTACTGTTACAAGCACATTATCCTTATTTTAGATTGTAATACAAAGTTACTGTTACAGGTACATTATCCTTATTTTAGATTTTAATACACTATTTACTGTTACTGGCAAATTATCCTTATTTTAGATTTTAATACACTAGATATTGGTACAAGTACATTGTCCTTATTTTAGATTGTACTACAAAGTTACTGTTACAGGTACATTATCCTTATTTTAGATTTTAATACACTATTTACTGTTACTGACAAATTATCCTTATTTTAGATTTTTTCCACTAGATATTGGTACAAGCACATTATCCTTATTTTAGATTACTACAAAGTTACTGTTAAGGTACATTATCCTTATTTTAGATTTTAATACACTATTTACTGTTACAGGCAAATTATCCTTATTTTAGATTTTACTCCACTAGATATTGGTACTAGCACATTATCCTTATTTTAGATTGTGCTACACTAGTTACTGTTACAGGCACATTATCCTTATTTTAGATTGTGCTACACTATCTATTGGTACAGGCACATTATCTTAATTTAGATTGTGCTACACTAGTTACTGGTACAGGCACATTATCCTTAATTTAGAGTGTGCTACACTAGATATTGGTACAAGCACATTATCCTTATTTTAGATTTTACTACACTAGATATTGGTACAAGCACATTATCCTTAATTTAGATTGTACTACACTACTTACTGTTAGAAGTACATTATCCTTATTTTAGATTTAATACACTAATTCCTGTTAGATTATTTATTTTAGATTTTAATACACTAGTTACTGTTACAGATACTTTATCATTATTTTAGATTTTAGACTATTTACTGTTACAGACACATTATCCTTATTTTAGATTTCAATACACTAGTTATTGTTACAGGTACATTATCCTTATTTTAGATTTTAGACTAGTTGTTACAGGTACATTATCCTTATTTTAGATTTTAATACACTAGTTACTGTTACAGGTACATTATCCTTATTTTAGATTTTAATACGCTATTTACTGTTAGACACATTATCCTTATTTTAGATTGTACAAAGTTACTGTTACAGGTACATTATCCTTATTTTTGATTTTAATACACTAGATACTGTTAGACACATTATCCTTATTTTAGATTTTAATACACTATTTACTGTTACTATCAAATTATCCTTATTTTAGATTTTATTTAAATATTGGTACAAGCACATGATCCATATCTTAGATTGTACTACAAAGTTACTGTTACAGGTACATTATCCTTATTTTAGATTTTAATACACTATTTACTGTTATGGCAAATTATCCTTTTTTTAGATTTTAATACACTAGATATTGGTAGAAGCACATTATCCTTATTTCAGATTTTGTACACTAGATATTGGTACAAGCACATTATCCTTATTTTAGATTGTGCTACAGTAGTTACTATTACAGGCACATTATCTTTAATTTAGATTGTGCTACACTAGATCTTCTTGGCACAGACACATTACCCTTATTTTAGATTGTGCTACACTAGTTACTGTTACAGGCACATTATCCTTAATTTAGGTTGTGCTACATTATATATTGGTACAGATTATCCTTATTTTAGATTTTACACTAGATATTGGTACAAGCACATTATCATTAATTTAGATTGTGTTAGACTAGATATTGGTACATAAGCACATTATCCTTAATTTAGATTGTGTTACACTAGATATATTGGTACAAGCACATTATCCTTATTTTAGGTTATGATACAGGTAGTTCATATTACAGGAAATTTATCTTTATTTTAGATAGTGCTACACTAGTTACTGTTACAGATACATTGTCCTTATTTTAGATTGTATGTTACATTAGTTACTGTTACAGGCAAATTATCCTTCTTTTAGATCGTGCTACACTAGTTACTGTTACAGATACATTGTCCTTATTTTAGATTGTGTTACATTAGTTACTGTTTACATTAGTTACTGTTACAGGCCTAGTTAAAGGCAAATTATCCTTAGTTTTTAGATTGTGCTAGGCAACTAGTTGTGCTACACCTAGTTACTGTCATTGCAAATTATCCTTAGTTTAGATTGTGCTACATTAGTTACTGTTAGCAAATTATTCTTAGTTTAGATTGTGCTACACCTAGTTACTGTCACAGGCAAATTATCCTTAGTTTAGATTGTGCTATAACCTAGTTACTGTCACAGGCAAATTATCCTTAGTTTAGATTGTGCTACACCTAGTTACTGTCACAGGCAAATTATCCTTAGTTTAGATTGTGCTACACCTAGTTACTGTCACAGGAAAATTATCCTTAGTTTAGATTGTGCTACACCTAGTTACAAAGTTACAGGCAAATTATCCTTAGTTTAGATTGTGTATACCTTCAATTAATTCAAATTATCCTTAGTTTAGATTGTGCTTCAATTAATTACTGTCACAAGGGACTTCCGGTTTGGATACCGAACAGGACTGACCTGGGTTCGTGAGCTCTCGCCCTTTTGATGATTTCAAGTTTAGTTTGTGGTTGAACGACACCAATACGCCAGTTAGCGGACTTCCGACGATGCTGGAATGTCTCATCAACAGTATTTTAGAGGAATCTCACCTCTCCTCCTTCAAAGTAGCTGGAAATAAAGAGCGTACTACCCTCGTCCTACGATTTGATGACATGGAGATGGCCGACATGAGTGTGTCGACGGGTCATCATTCAACTCCTGCCAGCTTTAGACGAGCTGAAGTCGCCGAGCCAAGTAAGACGAGACAACTTTAGAAAACAACACCACCATACAAGAGTAGCAACTAAGACAGCAACAACATCTACGAGCACGGACTTTATTGAAAATAAAGAAATTCGAAGTGCTGACATTCAACAAACAAACAACAACAATACGGACTCAATTCAGAGTAACAACAGTGCTATCCATTTATTCAGCGTGTCAACCGTAACATCGCCCCTCTACCTATGGTCGGAAATACAATCAGTGAATCAAACAACATAGACGACAACCTAGACGACACAGCGACATATATGAAACACACCGAGAAGAAGATAGATCAACACATTTCTGACACATCTATCACGTCAGATAGTGAGACAGAATATGTCAAAGAAAGCTCGCACAAGTGAGGAAAACTCATCCATGGAAAACCAACAAGGTGGTAACAGTAATCTCGCACTCTTTGCTGACATGGTCAAGCAACTTCGCTGTGATAAAATAAGCATCAAGATCTTCGAAATCACGATAGACACAGGAAAGCAATTACACAGTCAGATCGCAACAAGGACATATTAAAGCTCGTGTTAGACACATTTCAAACGACACATGTTATTCTTACAGAGACTGATGATCTCATTATTGAGTATTGCGTTACCAATCAAAGGATAAGAAACTTCATTGTCAAGAACAGCGAAGACAACAGCCCATATGCGAAAATGCGTCAACAACATCTGCTCAATTGGCAAGACCAGACGATCTGGATTAAAAAGGCTGCGACTATGGAGACCACGTGCACAATATTCATGTTAATATTTTCTTAATAAGGTTTTGTAATTCTCAGATAATTATCACTTTGCCATGGTTTGATTGCTGATTCTTCACTTGGATGTCATTGCTGTTTGCCCTTTGTTTGCATATTTGTGAATGTATTCATTCAAAGCAAGTTCGACTTTGATAGAGATGCATTGATGATGTTTCAAGAATCATTGTATTTATTTTCACCTTAAATACTTGAATATCTGAAATAAGGCCTTCACTTGCTGTTTTGATGAAATTTCAATCATATTAATCATATTTAACACACACACACACACACACTCACACCCAAAGTTCGACTTTGATAGAGATGCATTGATGATGTTTCAAGAAATTGTATTTATTTTCATCTTATTGTCTTAAATACTTGAATATCTGAAATAATGCCTTCACTTGATGTTTTGATGAAATTTCAATCAAATGTAACACACATGCACACACACACACACACACACACACACACACACAAAGTTACTGTCACAGGTAAATTATCCTTAGTTTAGATTATGCTAAACTTAGATACTATTACAGGCAAATTATCCTTAGTTTAGATTGTGCTACACTAGTTACTGTTACAGGCAAATTATCCTTTGTTTCGATTGTGTTACAATTAAGTACTGTCAAAGGCAAATTATCTTTAGTTTAGATTGTGCTACACCTAGTTACTGTCACAGGCAAATTATCTTTAGTTTAGATTGTGCTACACCTAGTTACAGTCACAGGCAAATTATCCTTAGTTTAGATTGTGCTATACCTAGTTACTGTCTAGTTACAGTTACATTGTGCAACATTATTACTGTAAATTAGATTGTTTAGATTGTGCTACACCTAGTTACAGTTACAGGCAAATTATCCTTAGTTTAGATTGTGCAACACCAGTTACTGTCAAAGGCAAATTACTTAGTTTAGATTGTCACAGGCAAATTATCCTTAGTTTAGATTGTGCTACACCTAGTTACAGTTACAGCAGCAAATTATTCTTAGTTTAGATTGTGCAACACCTAGTTACAGTTACAGGCAAATTATCCTTAGTTTAGATTGTGCTACACCTAACTGTCACAGGCAAACTGTCTAGTTACAGGCAAATTATCCTTAGTTTAGATTGTGCAACACCTAGTTACAGTTACAGGCAAATTATTCTTAGTTTAGTTGCAACACCTAGTTACAGTTACAGGCAAATTATCCTTAGTTTAGATTGTTACAGTTACAGGCAAATTATCCTTAGTTTAGATTGTGCTACACCTAGTTACAGTTACAGGCAAATTATCCTTAGTTTAGATTGTGCTACACCTAATTACTGTCACAGGCAAATTATCCTTAGTTTAGATACACCTAGTTACAGTTACAGGCAAATTATCCTTAGTTTAGATTTACTACACCTAGTTACAGTTACAGGCAAATTTTCCTTAGTTTAATTACTGTCACAGGCAACTTATCCTTATTTTAGATTGTGCTACACCTAGTTACAGTTACAGGCAAATTATCCTTAGTTTAGATTGTGCTACACCTAGTTACAGTTACAGGCAAATTATCCTTAGTTTAGATTGTGCTACACCTAGTTACTGTCACAGGCAAATTAACCTTAGTTTAGATTGTGCTGCACCTAGTTACAGTTACAGGCATAAAGACAAACAGTGAGGCGAGGAGCATGTCGGAAGTGAAGGTAAGGCCAAGATAATATGAAAGCCCCATAGGAACAAAGACGAGTCAAATACAAGGGCGAGAGAGAGAAAAAACCATTCCTGCCTACCATTGGGACGGAACCGTGACCTCCTTCCTTATTTAACTTTAGATTGTCAGAAGAAGAAAAAACACACCTTGACCTCAATAAATTTCAGACGAAATTTTAACTGTAATTGGAACGATGGACACTATTTTTGCAGCAAACATAGCCTGTTTGCATATTTATTGTCACTATGTTTTATATTACAGCAGTGACAAGATGATGCAGGGTATTGCAAGATCGCTGAAATGAAAGGCCGTCAACAGCATGATAAGAGTGACCAGCAATTAAGGAGTATAGAAGAACGTAATCGTCTACGCATACAGCAAGAACACAGCAAGACACCAACGCCACACAGCAAGACACTAACGCCACACAGCAAGACACCAACGCCACACAGCAAGACACTAACGCCACACAGCAAGACACCAACGCCACACAGCAAGACACTAACGCCACACAGCAAGACACCAACGCCACACAGCAAGACACTAACGCCACACAACAAGACACTAACGCCACACAGCAAGACACCAACGCCACACAGCAAGACACAAGACACCAACGCCACACAGCAAGACACCAACGCCACACAGCAAGACACTAACGCCACACAGCAAGACACTAACGCCACACAGCAAGACACCAACGCCACACAGCAAGACACCAACGCCACACAGCAAGACACTAACGCCACACAGCAAGACACTAACGCCACACAGCAAGACACCAACGCCACACAGCAAGACACTAACGCCACACAACAAGACACCAACGCCACACAGCAAGACACTTCATGATGATGTGTTAAATTCATAACACAACGAAGTTAGACATTGATTTTGATTTTCTGAGATGTTTTGTAATCTACTTTATTATGCTTCATAATGTCATTTTCATGTAGAGGGTTTTAAAGATTGTCGTTTAGAATTGTTATTCGTTAAGGTATGAAACAAATTCGAGGATAACACCAAATTGTTATTTCATGTTTACTGCAACCTTGTGCCCCCACCCCTACAAGCGTTGGTAAAATGCAGGTTAATGACTTGGGATAATGAGGTCCTGGTTCAAATCCTGTCAGAGCTAGGCTCGACGTTGTGTTCTTGAGAAAGACACTTAAATACGCATTTTCCCTTCTCAACCCAGGTGCAAATTGATACTAATATAAGATTGGGGAGTAAAAACCTACGTCAGACTAGCGGCACGATTTGTGGGTGATTATCGTAAACATTATGTTTCGCGCTATAGAAACCGGGATGTTTTCCAGTGCTATAAGCCGTCCATGGCCTTGAAAGAATTAAAATTTTAATTTACTTATTTTTAAAAAATCCTTTATGATTATGGGCCATATCCAAAAACACGCACCGTTTCACTGAAGTTACATGGTTTGTCGCCACCTACCCTTATTGTGTAACTAAGTTGACAAGAAGCGGAGGGATGTCAAAAAGAAAACCACGATCGGAACGGGAATTGAACTTTCGTGACGTATGAGGGAATCCGAATCAGACAATCAGCAAACGCTTTCATCTTATGATTTCCATAGGAGAAGAGAATGTCGTTCACGGAGGAAGATTTAGTTCTGGAGAAGAAGAAAAAGTAAGAGATAAGCAAAGTTGCTACATGGGGTTAGTGCTTCATGTTGTATGCAAACAAGCCTTGAAATTTTTGCTAGAGATAAAATCAACGTAAGTACGTCGCGCGTTGTTAGCTAGCAAAGTAATAATTATTTAGCAAAAATTATGTTTCATTGGTTCGTTCCATTGCAAGTTACCTGGGCACCATATGCGGTGATCTCAGGGTAAATTATAAAGAGGGAACAGAAAACGAAAGAAAGGTACGTGAGAGAGCGAAAGGATAGAAGTAGGAGCTACTAACAGCGCCCGCCAACCACCCACTTCAAATTGATTGACCAAACTTTCAAAGAGCCTAACGGGCAGTTTATATATAAAAGAAAACCCTGTGTGGTATGACATTGAGGTGTGTCATTGAGGTGTGTCATTGTGGTGTGGCATTGAGGTGTGTCATTGGTGTGTCAGGTGTGTCATTGAGGTGTGTCATTGTGGTGTGTCATTGAGGTGTGTCACTGCGGTATGGCATTAAGGTGTGTCATTGTGGTATGGCATTGAGGTGTGTCACTGTGGTGTGTCATTGAGGTGTGTCACTGTGGTATGGCATTGAGGTGTGTCATTGTGGTGTGTCATTGTGATGTGTGTCATTCTGGTGTGTCATTGAGGTGTGTCATTGTTGTGTGACCAAGTTCCATCCTGAACCAACCAACAGCCCAACACCAGGTTAGAACAGCTAAAGCCAATAAGTCATCAACAGCAGTAATGACAGCAACAACAGCAACAACCACAACAACATCAACAACAACAATAACAACAACAACACCAACACCAGCAACAGCAACATCAACAACAGCAACAACATCAACACCAACATCAATAACAACAACACCATCAACAACAGCAACAACAGCAGCAACAACAATAATAGCAGCAACAGCAACAACAGCTACAACAACAACAACAGCAACAACGAGTAAAATCTACCCCCCTCTGGTCCTATTATGTGGATCGACACCTAGTTATATCGGAGAAGGACGATATAAAAGAGGTGTCGTGTGCAGATCACACAACTCTGTGCACGTTAAAGATCTCTTGGCTGTTTACATGGCAGTCCGGCAAAATTAAAAATCCTACCAAAAAAATACCCCGAGATCACCTTAGTTCAAGAGTTCCTGAGTTCGAATCTAGCAAAGTTCAGTCGGACGTTGTTTTCCCTGGGAAATACACTTACACTCAACCCAGGTGCAAATGGGCACAAGCACAAACTTGGGGAGTCAAAACTTGCGTCAGAGTAGCGTCCTTGAGGAGGTGATTATTATCACCTGTTCCGCTTCATGCTATAGAAACCGAGATAAGCTCCGACTCTATGAGCTGTAAGACCCTTGAAGGAACTAATTTTACTTTAAATCCAAGTGATGGCCGTATCTTGTACAGGGTAGTTTTTGATATGTCTACATCATTCTGCGTATGTGGTCGTGATTTTAACTTCTTGAGGGTCACCAACTCTTGTTTCTCAAATGATAATGGATTCAAAACGAACCCACGGACACCATCCTTATCAAAAACGTCGTATTTAGTTTTCTTTCCTCCAGTTTTCCTATTTTGGGAGGGCACCATTTATTTTATTGAACATCCTTGGTCCACCGAGACAACGACGTCTTGACAGACCCTCTTTCCTCCTGTTTTCCTATTTTGGGAGGGCACCATTTATTTTATTGAACATCCTTTGGTCCACCGAGACAACGACGTCTTGACAGACCCTCTTTCCTCCAGTTTTCCTATTTTGGGGAGGGCACCATTTATTTTATTGAACATCCTGGTCCAAAGAGACAACGACGTCTTGACAGACTCTCTTTCCTCCAGTTTTCCTATTTTGGGGAGACAACGACGTCTTGACAGACTCTTCCTCCCTATTTTGGGATTTATTTTATTGAACATCCTTGGTCCACCGAGACAACGACGTCTTGACAGACTCTCTTTCCTCCAGTTTTCCTATTTTGGGAGGGCACCATTTATTTTATTGAACATCCTTGGTCCAGCGAGACAATGACCGTCGTGACAGTCGCAAACCATTTCGTGTCCCCTTGGCCCGTGTGGATGTATTATGGGGGAAAGCCGAAGCAAATCAAAGTTTCTTTAGTATGATTCATTGGAAAAAAACTTGTCTTCTGTCTGCCTGTCTTGAAAAAAATAATTGAATAAATTCCTTGTGATCTTTTGAAAAGTCATACATTTGGTTTGCATAGCTTTATACTTCATTATGATACTATAGACAAAAATTGTAATGACTGAAAGTTTAGGCGATAGCTGTTATGAAACGACACCGCTGTCTCAAATGAAATTAAAAAAAAAAACAGGTGATGGGAGGTGGAGGTTTAAACAAAAATTATTTGATTTGATATACCCATATCCACAACTAAGGTGATCTCGCGATTTTTTGTAGGATTTTTTAATCATGCCCGGACAGCCCTGTAAACAACCAATTCATAAAGAGATCATTAACGCGCACAGGGTGTTGTGATCTGCACATTGGACCTCCTTTTTATCCCCCGCCTCCGATGGGACTACGGATCGATCCAGCTTTCTGGACCGGGGGTGGAGGGGTGGGGGGAGAGGGGTTATAGTTTTCTCGAAAAACATCGAGATAAGTTTTCAACCGTTGTTGGGGCTTGAACCCACTACCTGTTGGTTGAGATGTCGACACCTTGCCTCTGGATTACATAGTCCCTACGAGTGAAGGTGACAGAATAGATTTGGCATCAATGCTTCGAACTTCATTTTTAGAAACCAGTGAACACATAATCTCGGTAGAAATGTGTACAGTCACGCAACGGACTTGGTGGGAGAATGGTGATTGGAAATCTTAGTGCAACGTTTAGTTATATCTCCTGACCTGTTCTTGGGGATTGGTAGCGGAAAAGGATAGGGGAATTCACTCCTAACGCACCCAATACATTTCCCTCACAAATTTAGATATCCTGTCACCAAAATAGGGTTAAATCTACCAATAAAAAGGAGAGACAAGGGGAAATAAATCGAAATAAATCCTAGAGAGAGTCAAACCTATATTTTATGAGACAAGGGGAAATTCGAGAGAGAACCCAAAGGAGAGACAAGGAAATAAATCAGAAGAACCCATTCATTTGCAGCATTAAACCGTCAACCCTATATTTCAAAACCAATACCAAAAAGGAGAGACAAGGGGAAATAAATCCAGAGAGAACCCCGTTTATTTGCAGCATTAAACCGTCAAACCTATATTTCAAAACCAATACCAAAAGGAGAGACAAGGGGAAATAAATCGAGAGAGAACCCCGTTTATTTGCATCATTAAACCGTCAACCCTATATTTCAAAACCAATACCAAAAGGAGAGACAAGGGGAAATAAATCGAGAGAGAACCCCGTTTATTTGCATCATTAAACTGTTAACCCTATATTTCAAACCAATACCAAAAGGAGAGACAAGGGGAAATAAATCGAGAGAGAAGCTTATTTGCAGCATTAAACCGTCAACTCTATATTTCAAAACCAATGCAAAAGGAGAGACAAGGAAATATATCGAGAGAGAACCTGTTTATTTGCATCATTAAACCGTTAACCCTATATTTCAAAACCAGTACAAAAGGAGAGACAAGGGGAAATAAATCGAGAGACCGTTTATTTGCATCATTAAACCGTCAACCCTATATTTCAAAACCAAATAAAATCATGAGAGCCGCTGAAGCGTTGTTGTTGTTAATGAGCCTTGGCTTTAACCTCCCTCCTCCCCCCGCCCCCCGCCCTCCCGCATCCCCCAAAAAAACAAACAAACAACAAAACAAACAACAACCCCAAACAAACATTTAAAAAAACCCAACTTAAAAGGTGGACTTAAGATACATAATGTCACAAACGTTTAGAGGCATTTGAAATGTGGATATATAGAAGAATATTGAAAATACCATGGACAGCAAAAATAACAAACATGGAAGTTCTCATGAAAATTGGAAAAGAAAGAGAACTTAAAGAGATCATCCAGAAAAGGCAACTGAGATGTGTTGGCCATGTGTGTAGAAAACTTAATCGGGGACACATGCCATTGGCTAGTAGTAAAAACAAGGGCATAATGACACTCAAATCTAAATATAGTTATCTGTTCTAGTTTTCTTTTAAATTATCTATGTCATGTCTATGTGCCTTGAAGAATCAATACTTGCTAGCTTTGTGATAACACTGAGACAAGCGTCCCATTTTGGTCACACCGCCATCTGCTTAATTGCATGATGACACGATCTTCAAATTTGGAGGACTGCGGCTACCGAAGAACACGTGCAGAATATTCTGACATTACTACTCCATCTGAAACGTTTGATATTCAATCAAATGAATCTATAATAAGCAAAATACAGACCAAACAAGTTCTAGAGCCCATGACTTGTATACCTTATATATAATATGCATACCTTTTCAAGTTAACCTTTTCTTATCTCTTGTAATTCTAAGATGATTATCTGCCAGAGTCTGATTGCTGATTCCTGATGGAAGTCATTTTCTGTTTGCCCTTTATTTGCCCTTGATAACGTTTGAAGAATTATTAAAATAATATAATTTGCATCACGTACAGCTGAAAAAAAAAATCTCTTCATGGTATAATGTGTTAATGAAATGTGTTCAATAAAAAAAGATGAAGAAGACTGACACAAGCATGAAGTGACTGCATGCACACACAAAAACAAAACAAAACAAAACAAGTGCCTTGTGGTAATCAATGTTGGGAATCAAGAAACAATGGCTAATGATATAAATGATATTGTTGACGGATAAAAAGATATTAGGTGTATAAAGGAGTCTAAAGTGGGTGCGGATGCAGTATTTAATAACTCTAGTTCCTGTGTAGAATGAAAAAACCTAATTTTGGTGCTAAAGAGTGCAATGAAACTGTGGAAGTGAGTCAAATCTCTTGAGGATCGTGTAGGCTTTTCGAGGCCGGGTTTGAAGTGGTTACAAGTTTATTTTTGATCGTATACATCATTGCACGCCGTGTTTTGTTTTTCCTCGATTGAACTTTAGTCCCTCTAGCACGCTGCTTACACTTGAGGTGGCATGGTGCTTTTCCTGGTGTAAACTAGCATCCTTCCTTTGTACAATTTCTATGTGGTCTATCAGAACTGTGTGGCGATTGCAGACAGTAGTGGCGTATTCAACTAGTGGTCGAACCAACGATTTGTATGTTTTCTCCTCACGTTCGTTGACTTGATATTCACATTCATGTACGAATTATGGCACTGATCTGGTCTTCATGGACGACGCTCGTAACCTCTGTCATCTTAAACTAGTCATGCAACTAACACAAATAAACTTACGACATAATTATGTCAAAATTTTCATTGCCAGAAAAGAAAAAAAAGAGGAGAAAAAGAAGACATTTTTTATCAACTGAATACGAAAGAAAATAAACGGTGTCAATTGTATCATCAGTAAAATTTTCATTAAAATCTGTTGAGAAGTAGCTGAAAAAAATGCTTTTTTACATTGTCCTGTGAATTTGATTTGTTTTATTCCTTACAATCGTATTTATTTCAGTTTGGCAAATTAATTATCCTCTTCCCCTTTACATAATAACACTACTACTACTACTGCTACTACTGTTACTACTACTGTTACTACTACTACTACTACTACTACTACTACTGCTACTGCTACTACTACTACTACTACTACTACTGCTGCTGCCATTGTTACTGCTGCTGCATTAAGACTACTACTACGACTACTACTAACACTACTACTACTACTACTTACCACACTGACTACTACTACTACTACTACTATTACTAATTTGTTGCTGCTACTGCAACCACTACCACTACCACTGCACTGCTGCTGCTGCTACTACTACTGTTACTACTGCCGTTGCTGCTGCTTCTGTACTGCTGCCGTTCACTACCACTACCATTACTACTACTACGTTACTACTACTACTACTACTACTACTACTACTACTGCACTACTACTACTACTACTACTACTACTAATACTACTACTACTACTACTACTACTACTACTGCTGCTTTACTACTACTACACTACTATTACTACTACTACTGCTACTGCTGTTGCTGCTACTACTATTACTACTAGCACTAAAAATACATGAGTAGAAAGGTTATAATAATAATAAGTATTTAAAAGAATATCGGGCAGGACATACACATGTACGGTGATTACTACTACTACTGATCTACTGCTGCTGCTACTGCTGCTGTTTACACAACTACTACTACTACTACTACTACTGCTACTGTTACTGGTAGTGGCGTATTCAACTACTAACGATTTGTATGTTTTACTACTACTGATATTCAAACTACTGCTACTGCGTAACTACTAAAACTAGTACTACAACCACTACTGAAAAAGAAAAGAGGAGAAAGAAGACTACTGCTACTCCTAAAAAATCTGCTATTGCTACTGCTGAACAGCTACTGCCACTGCCACTGCAATTTCCACTGCTACTACTACTCTACATACTACTACTACTACTACAACTACTACTACTACTACTACTACTACTACTACTACTACTACTACTACTACTACTGCTACTGCTACTACTACTACTACTACTACTACCCTACTACTACTACTAAAACCACTAAAACTACCACTACTACTACTACTACTACTACTACTACTGCTGCTACTACTGCTACTACTAATACTACTACTACTACTACTACTACTTACCACTAACACAACTACTACTACTACTGCTACTACTACTGCTACTGCCACTGCTACTACTACACTGCCACCACCTGCTGCTACTACTACTGCTGCTGCCACTGCTACTACCTACTACTACTACTACTACTACTACTACTACTACTACTACTACTACTACTACTACTACTACTACTACTACTACTACTACTGCTGCTGCTGCTGCTGCTGCCGCTACGTTGCTGCTACTGCTGCTACTACTAGTACTCCTAGTACTAAAAATAATAATAAGAAGGAGTAGAAAGGTTATAATAATAATAAGTATTTAAAAGAATATCGGGCAGTGGACAAATAAGCACATGTACGGTGATTAGGCGGCCCTTCCTACACGAATCTCCTATTCTTTTTGAAGGCCGGGGTTTGAGTGATTACAAGTTTTATTTTTGATCGTATACATCATCGCTAGCCGTGTTTTGTTTTCCTCGATTGAACTTTAGTCCCTCCTAGCACGCTGTTTACACTTGAGGTGGCATGGTGCTTTCCTGGTGTAAAACTAGCATCGTTCCTTTGTACAATTTCTATGTGGTCTATCAGGAACTTTTGTGTGGCGATTGCAGACAGTAGTGGCGTATTCAACTAGTGGTCGAACTAACGATTTGTATGTTTTCTCCCTCACGTTCGTTGACTTGATATTCAAATTCATGTACGAATTATGGCACTGATCTGGTCTTCATGGACGACGCTGTAACCTCTGTCATCTTAAACTAGTCATGCAAATAACACAAGTAAACTTACGACATAATTATGTCAAAATTTTCATTGCCAGAAAAGAAAAAAAGAGGAGAAAAGAAGACATTTTTTATCAACTGAATACGAAAAAAATAAACGGTGTCAATTGTATCATCAGTAAAATTTTCATTAAAATCTGTTGAGAAGTAGCTGAAAAAAACGCTTTTTTACATTGTCCTGTGAATTTGATTTTTTTTATTCCCTTACAATCGTATTTATTTCAGTTTTGACAAATTAATTATCACCTCTTCCCTTTACATAATAAAACTACTACTACTACTACTACTGTTACTACTACTACTACTACTACTACTACTACTACTACTACTACTACTACTACAACTACTACTGCTACTGCTGCTGCTACTACTACTACCATTACTACTACTACGACTGCTACTACTACTACTATTACTACCTGCTACTACTAATACTACAACTAACACTACTACTACTGCTACTCCTACTGCTATTGCTACTACTACAGCTACTGCCACTGCTACTGCAATTTTACTACACTCTAATTCCATTAAGACTACTACTACGACTACTACTACTACTACTACTACTACATTACTACTACTACTACTACTACTACTACTACTACTACTACTACTATTACTACTACTACTACTGCTACTACTACTAATACTACTACAACTACTACCACTACTACTACTACTACTACTACTACTACTACTACTACTACTACTGCTACTGCTACTACTACTACTACTACTACTACTGCTACTCCTACTGCTACTACTACTACTACTGCCACTCCATTACTACTACAAATGCTTACTGCTACTACTACTACTACTACTACTGCCACTACTGTCACTGCCACACCACACTACTACTACTACTACTACTGCTACTACTACTACTACTACTATTACTACTACTACTACTACTGCTGCTACTACTACTACTACTACTACGCTAGCAGCAACGCTACTACGCTACTACTGCTACTACTGCTACTGCTACTACTAGTACTCCTGAGTGCTAAAAACTACTAGTACTAAGCAAGGAGGAGTAGAAAGGTTGTAATAATAATAAGTATTTAAAAGAATATCGGCAGTGGACAAATAAGCACATGTACGGTGATTGGCGGCCCCTTCCTACACGAATCTCCTATTCTTTTGAAGGCCGGGGTTTGAAGTGATTACAAGTTTATTTTTGATCGTATACATCATCGCTAGCCGTGTTTTGTTTTCCTCGATTGAACTTTAGTCCCTCTAGCACGCTGTTTACACTTGAGGTGGCATGGTGCTTTCCTGGTGTAAAACTAGCATCCTTCCTTTTGTACAATTTCTATGTGGTCTATCAGGAACTTTTGTGTGGCGATTGCAGACAGTAGTGGCGTATTCAACTAGTGGTCGAACTAACGATTTGTATGTTTTCTCCCTCACGTTCGTTGACTTGATATTCAAATTCATGTACGAATTATGGCACTGATCTGGTCTTCATGGACGACGCTCGTAACCTCTGTCATCTTAAACTAGTCATAAATAACACAAGTAAACTTATGACATAATTATGTCAAAATTTTCATTGCCAGAAAAAAAAAAGAGAGAAAAGAAGACATTTTTTATCAACTGAATACGAAAGAAAATTAACGGTGTCAATTGTATCATCAGTAAAAAGTGTCATTAAAATCTGTTGAGAAATAGCTGGAAAACGTTTTATTTTCCATTGTCCTGTGAATTTGATTTGTTTATTCCCTTACAACCGTATTTGTTTCAGTTTGGAAAATTAATTATCACCTCTTCCCTTTACATAATAACACTACTACTACTACTACTACTACTACTACTACTACTACTACACACACTACTACTACTACTACTACTACTACTACTACTACTACTACTACTACTACTACCAACACTACTACTACTACTACTACTACTACTACTACTACTACTACCAACACTACTACTACTACTACTACTACTACTACTACTACTAGTACTACTACTACTACTACTACTACTACTACTAATACTACTACTACTACTGCTTCTGCTGTTACTACTACTACTACTGCCACTGCCACTGTCACTGCCACCACCACTACCACTACTACTACTACTACTACTACTACTACTACCACTACACTACAATTACTACTGCTACTACTACTACTACTACTACTACTGCTTCTGCTACTACTACTACTACTACTACTACTACTACTACTACTACTACTACTACTACTACTACTACTACTACTACTACTACTACTACTACTACTACTACTACTACTACTTCTACTACTACTACTACTACTGCTGCTGCTGCTGTTGCTGCTACTACTATATAACTACTAGTATTAAAATAATAATAAGAAGAAGTAGAAAGGTAATAATAATAATAAGTATTTAAAAGAATACCGGGCAGTGGACAAGTAAGCACATGTACGGTGATTAGCAGCCCTTCCTCCACGAGTTCCTGCCTTGCAGGCGGTTTGGGCTGACCAAAGGCTATGGGAGTTAACACTGACATAAATCAACATGCTGCCTTGCAAGCCGGTCTGGTTGACCAAATATTAAGGGAGTTAACCCTGAAAGAAGATAACAGTCCCGGTAGGGGGCGTCAAGGTGGCAGCCGCACCATCTATCTAGGGTAAAGTGGGTTAATCACCTGCTTATCCAAAATGGAATGATTCAAAGAAATAAATATGATATACTCGACTTGAAATTTCGAAGACGATTCTGGAAACGAACACGGACTGTGACTTCTGGAACATGAAATATTAGGGCAATAAATGAAAAAGAGTTAGAAGCAGCTTAAGAATTAGAAACATTCAAAGTAGACATTTTGGCCATTACAAAAACAAAGAAAATAGACAAGGAATAGAAAAGTAGGATTAAATCATAATTTTAATCTTCTCAGGAGTAGATGTCAAAGATAGAGCTGGAGCTACTAGAAATTTGAAAATTTATAAGCCCACGGCTATCATGGTAAATATTAAACCAAAAGGAGACAAATTAGGTTATTAATTGCTTATGAACCAAATGAAGAAGCTACCAAAGAAGAAAAAATATCTTCAAAACAATTTACAAACAGCTGTGGAGAATCTCAAACACAAACGGGAACTAATGGTTTTAGGGAGATTTAAACACTAGAGTAGGAAACAATGTAAAAACATCAGGGAGTAATAGGTAAAAAAAAGAGAACAATTATCCAAATGGAAAGAAATTAATAGATTTTTTATTTTAAAAAACATGAAAATAGCAAACACTTTTAGCTCATAAGATATCCACAAATATACAAGACTAAACAAAGACATATATTAAAAGTCAATCATAGATTACATAGACTACATAATAGTTAGCAGCTCCCTTTTTACAGTACAATGGATGCAAGAGTAAACAGAGGGGCTGAAATATTTAGTAATCACCAACTAATGATTGTCAAAATGACATCACTGACTGAAGAAAACAAACAGATATAGGAAAGAGAAGAAAAGCTACTTAACTCAAAATAGAAAACTAAATAAACCAATATAGTAAAACAGATATACAAATTTCGGATGAAAAGATTAATCAGTGAAAGCCAGATGGATCTGAATGATTTGTTTAGAAGTGTCAATTTCCTTGTTTGGAAATGGTAAGCCCATTGAGATGCCTCGAAAAGCTAAACAGGGTATTTTTGGACAAGGTGCCGAAATTTAAAAAATGGAATTTTTAAAAAAATCATTAAAATTGTGTTTGTAGCCTGTTTGTTAAGATATTGATAGCAAACTGAAGATCACACCAAGCTCTCGATTATGCTAGTGGCATAAACAAACAGTTGTAAGAATTAAAAGTGCTGGACGTTGTCAAGCTATAAACATTTTGGTTCATTAGAAAATAAACACGATTTTTAAATATTCCTAAACATTTCATTTCTGATAAAAAATGTAAATTGTTTGTTCCACTGTATTCACACTGACTCATGTAAGACGTACAAGGTCGGATAAGCCATAAATGACACGATTTAAATATAGATAGGTTTCTGCATTATAAGGCAATTATTCATGGTTTTCCATTCTTTTTGACTCAAGACAAGAAATGTAATTAAACATTCTGTTTTCATGGCGCTTGGCGGAAAAAGTAAAAAAGACTTTCAAACATCCATTTCCACATTTAAATAAAATAATATACACACTTATTTTCATTTTTAGAAAGAGAGTGGTTACTTTAAAACGGTATTATTTCATTTAGAACAGCAGTAAGTGTTGGTAGTGGATATCTTATAACAATCAAATGAAACTCTTATTTTTGGTGGCTACGTACATCAATGTAGCACTGTTTTAGTAGTATTTCTAGTCTTTGATAAGAGTACTTACTTGACAGTAACATATTATATTAATTATACACTCTTTCCTCGCTATACCACCGTCTCTCACTATACCGCCATTCCCACTTACTGCCAACATTTTACCTTTGGGCAGATTAGATAGTGTAAGACAACGATGAAATTACTCGTTAAACCGCCATCCACCAATGATTGTGCCATGCATCAACGTAACTTCATAACTATTGTAAAATACACTACTATACCGCCACTGTGCATCACCACCTCATTCCTCTAAGTGATGCAAGGTTTGACCAAACATACACACATAAAAGCATCAATCTATGTTGATATATTTCATCCTCATGCGCAATTCAGTACCATTTGATAATGCAGGGGGCATACACTCAAACCTGGTTATACCGCACTCCCCCCTTTTCTCTGTTATACCGCCATTCTCGCTTACTCCAATGTTTACCTTTGTACGGATCTGACACTTTACTAAAACAACGAAATAACTTGTTATAATAATAATAATAATAATAATAATAATAATAATAATAATAATAATAATAATAATAATAATAATAATAATAATAATAATCAATAATAATAATCATAGTAATAATAATAATAATAATGATAATAATGATAGTAATAATAATAATAATAATAATAATAATAATAATAATAACATAATAATAATAATAATAATAATAATAATAATAATAATAATAATAATAATAATAATAATAATAATAATAATAATAATAATAATAATAATAATAATAATAATAATAATAATAATAATAATAATAATAATAATTATAATAATAATTATGATAATAATATTTAATAATAATAACAATAACAATAATAATAATAATAATAATAACAATAATAATATAACAACAATAACAATAACAATAATAATAATAATGATAATAATAACAATAATAATAATAATAATAATAATAATAATAATAATAATAATAATAATAATAATAATAATAATAATAATAATAATAATAATAATAATAATAATAATAATAATAATAATAATAATAATAATAATAATAATAATAATAATAATAATAATAATAATAATAATAATAATAATAATAATAATAATAATAATAATAATAATAATAATAATAATAATAATAATAATAATAATAATAATAATAATAATAATAATAATAATAATAATAATAATAATAATAATAATAAAATAATAAAAAAAATAACAATACTAATAATAAAACTATATTTATATAGCACCTCATACCGAAAACTTAATACCAACCCCCCTAATGCTGTCTTAACCACAGGCAAATTCAAAGATGAAAATACAAAGATCTTACCACTGTTTCAATGAACATGAGACCCATAAAAAAACCCATGTAGGCAACAGAAATTAGAACAAGCTTTAAAAGCTTACAAAATAATAAGGCACCATGGGAAGATCAGCTCAATGCGGAAATACTGAAATAGATTTGCACACCCCTCCTAGACGAAATCATTGCACACACAATCAACGATAGGTATACGAACCCCAAGAACATAAACACGGTGTATTCATTGCAATGCAAAAACCATGAAAACCAAAGGGCCCACCATACAAACCAATAACACTACTCAACACCCTGAGAAAAGCATTGCCTTTAATAACGTTGAACAGAATCAGACCATAAGTAGAAAAGCGCCTATCTCACAGTCAGAGGATTTCGACCTGAAAGGAGTGCCACAGATGTTGTATGGACCAAAGAATGGATAGCGACGAAAGCAAGCATTGAGGACATCAATATAAAAATCACAGGAATTGATATGTCGGAAGCATTCAACACAATCAATAGACAAATTACCTTCAAATGCTAGAAAAAAATCATCGATGAGGATGAATTGAGATTGGTTTAATTTTTTCCAAGCAACCCACAAGTAACTACTAATATTAAAATAGACAAACCCGGCATACAAATTTCATTCACAAGCAATGTCGGCACGCCCCAGGAGATGGACTCAGTCCAGTACAATTTGTCGCTTATCTCGAACATGTCCGGAAGTGTGAACTGTCATAGGAAATGCAAAATTACCACTACAAGAAATAATTCCAAGGGAAACCGCATATGCAGACGATGTAGATTTCATAGGACTTGACTCCATAAATATCGATGGAGTCTAGAAAGTTGAAAAAAAAGTTTCAGTTCAATGTTAATGTTGATAAAAACAGAGTTAACTGCTATTAGCAGAGAATAACACAAATGAGCCACAGTGCAGTGAAATCAAAGGTAAAAAACGACAATAAATGACTCCACCAATAAAGATATTAGCAGAGATGCGACCGCATGGAAAACAACAAAGAAAGTACGGTCCCTGGTAGGTAATACAGAAAACATAGAAAGGCGAAAATAGCTGTCCAACGTTGCCCGTAACAAACTGAAGAACATCTGGATAAGGAAGCGAAAATAAAAAGAAACATCAAAATTAAGCTGTATGATACGTTTGTGAAATTTGTCCTAAACTACGACTGTGGCACATGGGCACCGACAGAAACTGAAATAAACAAATTAGATGCTTTCTATGAAACAACTATGAAAAGTCCTAAACATAATACTATCTACTCAAAATATCCAACTGGCCAGTATATAAAAAGTGCAATGAGAAACCCCTCTCTACTTGATTGTAGACGTGTTGTTTTGGACATATCATAAGACGAAATAAAAAACAAAAGTTGCTGAGGCGTCCTGATTTGAAGATCAGGATGCGAAAAAGTCAAGTAAGTCGTTATACTCAATTCTCAAAGTTCTGGACACGCACACACACACACACACACACACTTACACACACAAACACACACACACACACACACTTACACACACACAAACACACACACTTACACACACAAACACACAGAGTCAAATACACACACACACACACGACTTATACACACCTTATTTGGTTGTTTTTTTTATTCCGCGCCTTAGAGTTCCAGCAGGACAACAACATAATATATTGACGTGCGTCTGGAGAGTAAAAAACAAACGAGGGGAAAAAAGGCAGACGCTTGTAGAAAGATGAGGTAAGGAGAGATTTTCGTGGGAAATTTTAGTTCAAAATCATATGTCATGGCAATATTATGATAAGTACAATTTATGTATGCTTTCTTGTGTCCGTTTTTACATTTGGCGCTCTCTCGAATTATTGTTGCTTCCCCCCCCCACTTTTTTTCTTTTTGAATCGTCCTCTTTATGGCTTTCACTTCAATTATGAATAAAAGCGCAGTAGTTGGTGCTCATTGGCTCATACACATCTTAACACCTAGAGACGCTGTGGTTTGTGAGCAGGTAAGATCTTCTTTCAAAGACTGTGTTCATTATTTCAAGTGCTGCTATAACGATAGTGGCTGTAATGTCAGTACATTGGCGTATTCGTCAAATTAAAGTTTTAACAACATTTTGTCAGTTGTATAACATATTAGATGCCAAAGACATAGGCCTTTTCTTAAAGGCATCTCCAGGTGTTTTTCTATTAGCCTCAAAATAATTAAGAAATCAACCAACCAGAACGCTCAAATT
>JAXRKP010002059.1:62500-72496 GCA_037039925.1 Doris montereyensis
GTATGAATCTCTTTTCTTCAATCGTCCCCCCCCCCCCCATTACAAGAACATGGCGTCATGTCGACATATATCACAGCCGTGTCTATAATTGGTATGAATCTCTTTTCTTCAATCGCCCCCCCCCCCCCATTACAAGAACATGGCGTCATGTCGACATATATCAGAGCCATGTCTGTAATTGGTATAAATTAAGCAAGTTACAAATAAAACATGTTCTCTAGACTCTCTCCCAACTTGGCTAAGTAAGAAATGTCCTAAAACCTTTGTACCGATTATTACTTACATTGTAAATTGTTCTTTGTCTTTACCTGATATGTCATGTAGTCTAAAACATGCTAATGTGAAACCAATCCTTAAGAAACAACTTTAGATAGTGAGCAACTTAAGAATTTAGACCTGTGTCTAACCTATGGCTAGTCTCTAAAATAATCGAACAGTTT
This sequence comes from Doris montereyensis, assembly GCA_037039925.1. Classification (NCBI taxonomy): domain Eukaryota; kingdom Metazoa; phylum Mollusca; class Gastropoda; order Nudibranchia; family Dorididae; genus Doris; species Doris montereyensis. The sequence goes on from JAXRKP010002059.1 coordinate 62,941, forward strand.
GTGTCACAAAAGAGTGAACCAATATTTCATTGAAAATTCCTTTTTTCCAAATTTCAATCTGCTTACCGATCCTATCATTGTACAGAAAGTGCATTGATGCGGGTACACATTGACATTGTCAAATGTCTTGATAGCCGAAAATATTTTTCTCTTGACCTTACTTGACATAAAGTGCTGCCTTTGACACAATCGACCAGAAAATACTATTAAAAAGACTCAATGAAGTTTTTAAATGTAGTGGACAAGTCCTTGACTGACAGAACACAATCTATAATGAATGACCATAAATTTGAATCGAATTCTGTCCCCCTAAAGCGTGGTTTACCTCAAGGTTCAATCTTGGACCACTTTTGTACACCCTCTACACAGAACCCTTAGTGCTATTATAAACAGCTTCAATGTTGATTATCATAATTAGTATGCTGATGACAACAAGCTCTATGTCCCATTTTGTATCAATGATGTCGTCTTAGTCGTATGGATTATTGCAAATGCTCTCTTAATATCTGCACCAAAATATTTGATTCAGAGATTGAAAAAGCTTCAGAATAAGACGGCTAGACTAATTAGATTAACTAAACAAAGTGAGCCAATTACACGAGTATTAAAAGAACTACACTGGCTCCCAGTAAGTTACAGGATAGATTTTAAGATCCTTTGTTATTGTCACAAATGTTTAAACGGTCTTGCCCCATGCTTTTTACAAGAGCTGGTCAGTTTTTACCAACCCAAAAGAATATTGAGAGCATCCAATTCCCTCTTAAGGAGGGGGGGGGGGGAGACTACAGCCAAGAAGCAAAATACTCAATATTGGACATATAATGTTCAAACTTCACACATATAAAGGGTACCATACTGTGATTGAGATACAATAGTTTTTTTGTCGCCCGAATTTTTGGTTGCCATGGTAACAGCGGCCATATTGGATTTTGTTTATGTTTTTCCAATCGCTAAAGTCAAAATATTATCAAGGAAAGTCAACCAAATTTGAGATACAGGTAGTAAAGAGGACTGTTTTGGTTGTATTAGATCTGATTTTTGATATTTGATCTCCTCACTGAAAAAAAAAATATTGAAAAAAATCAACTTTCGAAATCCCCAAAACACCAATTGTTTACACTAAATCATCAATAACATGATTATCATCAATTATTTCCCCAAAGCCTCTAATACAAACTAGGTGCATATATAAAAAAGTTATATACCAAATTTGGTCCAAATCTATGCGTAATTTTTGACTTTTAGCGAAAAGTATACCAAAAAAACAAGTTTTGAGAAAAACGCAATTTTGTATTTCCGCAACTCAAAAACTCAAAATTTTATTGCACAATGTCAATATTGGTGCATGTTATAGATAGTATCTTATAAGGACTATATTTGCCATATATTAGGGTAATACAATCACAAAATAATTACATTCTGAAGAGGGAAAAGTCATGAGAATGAAGTACATAATTCAACAGCGTAGAAGATCATCATTTGTCAAACGTTGGTAAACAGGCCAAACATGCTGATGCAGGCGGTTGTAATCTAGGGAGTATGCATAGGGAGCTTATGCTGACCAGGAAATATGCCCTGTGCGATGGCCTTCTTGTAGAAGCACCAGGGGTCGATACCAGTTGGGCAGTACCGATGCTGAGGGTTGTCGTCCGTGGAGTAGCCATTGCTGTCTTCATGTCCTCAATGTTGCTGTGCCCACGAATATCTCTGGTATAGTTTGCCTATGGCATTGCCGGTAAGGCTTCCGTGTTTCCTTCTGCCGAGTGTTGTACCTTTGAATAACAATAAGCATAAGATAAATATTAAGCATACACGCGCTATAAACCGACTCGTCAGAAAATATTGTTTACATAAGTAAACTGTTTTATATGAAACATTCCGAAACAGGCCTAACTAAAATCAGCAAATAAAAATAAGACTAGACAAAAACTGAATATCAGTCAGTACAGAAAATGCCAATGTAGACAAATCAACTACGTTAGAAACAGAATAGTTCAGTACAATAAAAAAAACCAAAAAAACCCAAAAAACAAATCTCTTGAGGTTGATTATGTGCAGCTTATGTTTGTCAAATAATTCAGGTGGTTGTTATTGTGTAATTGAAAATTTATAGTTAGTGTTTTGAGAAAGAGTTACATTTTTCTTTCTTTTGCAGAAAATAGAAGTGAGGTTATGAAGCCCATGGATTCACTTTCTAAATATAATGATAACTACGGAAAGAAAAAAGAATAGACGACGATGATAATGACAAAAGCAATAATCATAATAATGTAATGATCAAATAAATCAAACAATTATAATAACAGTGCATCCCCTCCAGAGCCGTAAATCTTCTCTGTGTGTTGATTTCAATTGATCGGCTAGAAAAAAGTAATTTGTAAGAAGAAATTATCATTTGGTAATGAAAAAAAATCCAACTCACCTGTGCAGTTAATGTTACAGCCTTCCTCTTGGTGTTCTCTAAGCCATGCGTCGTACAGATGAGCCTTCTGCCACTTTCCAGTTGTCGGGTATGTTTGACAGAAGGCACTAATGACGTGAGCATCAACTACGAAAGCAGTGAGGCTGTCGATGGCACATCCAATTCCAATAAGAGACGAAAGGCCCCTCGTCATCCATGTTCCGTCAAAACTAAAGGCGACGTCTAGCGGTTCAGTGTTGTTTATGGTGATATCCAGCTGTCATTGATGTTCTTTTTTCACCACCGCTACTGCCTTACTAAACATTTGTTGTGGCACTTCTACATTGAGACCGTAGATGTATTCGGCGCACTTCGTGAAGGGCTTCTTGTGGGGGAAGGCATAGAGAGTGTCTCACAGAAATTAGAAAGTTTGTGGGGTCCATATCCCTCTTGAGGCAGGCTACAACTCATCATGTCAACTTAAAGATCACGTTTTATTGAAAAGTCAATCAGTCATGCTGCCCCTCTTTTATGAAATAATTTCTCTTTCAAAATTAGAAGCAGCCCTTCATTTCAAATTTTTAAAAAGAATCTAAGACTGAACTTTTTATGACAGCTTTTAGTTCCTCTTAGTTTAAAAGCTTTTTTTGATTAAACTTTTAGTGTTTTTAAAACTGTAACTAATGTAATTTGTTGTTGTTTTTTGTTGTTGATTTTGTTTGTTACTGTGCATTTTATATAATCTGTAATTGTGTCAATGCTATTTTAGTGTAAAGCGTTTCGGTGGAATAGAGGCGCTCAATAAATGCCTTACTATTATCATTATTATCATTATTATCATTATTATTATTATTATTATTATTATTATTATTATTATTATTATTATTCATTATTATTATTATTATTATTAATTATTATTATTATTATTATTATTATTATTATTATTATTATTATTATTTATTATTACTATTATTATTATTATTATTATTATTATTATTATTATTATTATTATTATTATTATTATTATTATTATTATCATTATGTCTTTCGCAACAGACGAATTTGGTTCCTCGTACATTCATATCACCCGGTAACCAAATCCGCAGGGACAGAATGCTACAGACCTTCCGTGACTTTGTGATCGACCAAAAGTACTCCGCCAGTTTCGATTTTGATCTCGCAGCATTGTACACAGGGTACGCTTCCCTTCAGATTGATGTTCCTTTTATAAAATGGTCATTTACGACGTCGACTGGTTGTTTTGGCATAGAGATAAATTAACATTGTCATGGATTAAGGGCTATTGTTATGTATATGTGTGTGTGTATGTGTGTGTTTGTCTGTCCAAATATCTGTCCGTCTCTCTGTCTGATGTGTGTATGGAAGTATGTAAGTATGTACGAATGAGTTCATGTATGTATGTACGCATGTATGTATGTATGTATGTATGTATGTATGTATGTATGTATGTATGTATGTATGTATGTATGCGTGTGTATGCACGTATGTATGTATGTATGTATGTATGTATGTATGTATGTATGTATGTATGTATGTATGTATGTATGTATATATGTATATTGTATTCATGTACGTATACATGAATGTATGTATATGTTTGTATGTATGTATGTTGTATTCATTTACTTATACATGTATGTATGTATGAAGGTATGTATGTATGTATGTATGTATGTATGTATGTATGTATGTATGTATGTATGTATGTATGTACGTATGTACAGTATGTATGTATGTATGTATGTATGTATGTATGTATGCATGTATGTATGTATGTATGTATGTATGTATGTATGTATGTATGTATGTATGTATGTATATATGTATATTGTATGTATGTATGTATATATGTATATGTTTGTATGTATGTATGTATATGTATGTATGTATGTATGTATATGTTTGTATGTATGTATGTATATGTATGTATGTATGTATGTATGTATGTATATGTTTGTATGTATATGTTTGTTTGTATGTATGTATGTATATGTATGCATGTATATGTTTGCATGTATGTATGTATGTATATGTATGTATGTATGTATATGTTTGTATGTATGTATGTATATGTTTGTATGGATGTATGTATATGTGTGTATGTATGTATATTGTATTCATGTATGTATACATGAATGTATGTATGCATGTATGCGTGTGTATGTATGTATGTATGTATGTATGTATGTATGTATGTTGTATGTATGTATGTATGTATTTATATATGTATGTATGTATGTATATTGTATTCATGTACGTATATATGAATGTATGTATGTACATGCATGTTTGTCTGTTTATTTGTATGCATGTTTGTATGTACATACATGTACGTATGTATGCATGTATGTATATATGTATGTTTATGTATCATGTATGTATGTACATATGTATGTATGAATGTATTTATGAATGTGTGCATGTATATGTAAATGTATATATAGAATGTATAATGCATTTATGTATCTATGTATATATGTATGTATGTAAGTATGTATACATGTTTGTATGTATGCATGTATGTATGCATGCTTGTATGTATGTATGTATGTATGTACGTATGTATGTATGTATGTATGTATGTATGTATATAAGTATGTATGTAGTATGTATATACATGTGTGTATGTATGTATGAATGCGGATGTGTGTGTATTGTATGCATGTATGTATGCCTGCATATATGTATGTATGTATATGTATGTATGTATTTATGTACGTATGTATGTATGTATGCATGTATGTTTTGTTCGTATGTGTGTATGTATGTATGTTTGTTTGTATGTGTGTATGTATGTATGTTTGTTGGTATGTGTGTATGTATGTATGTGTGTATTTATGTAAGTATGTAAACAGGACCAACGTTCCTACAAATATATCTCCTAGTTTATGTGCCGTGTCTAACACAGATATTTGCGATCATATGATAATAATATGATGGAATGTCCTTTTGAACATGCACAACGTTGTAGCTGAACCGTTGTATTGTAAGCAGTAATCAGGAGGACACTCGTTCAAGCCCCACGGCTGGAGTAGATGGGTTTTTTCCCAAATGTGTACTGTTATGAAAGGTAACTACAATCTCCTTTCCTCGTTTGACTTATGTGTGAATGAGTACCCAGCTATCGGAAGAGAACGATCTTGTCAGAGTGTTAATACGAAAACCTAACAGGCGTGTGTCCTGTATGCTCCCTCGGCGAAATATGACAATAAGTGACAACTCCACTAATAAAGACAGAACAAACACGGGACGTTTCGGGTATAACATTTCGTCAGACAACAAACGAGAAATATCTAGAATCTAGATCTAAGAACCAGCTCAGGCATCACACAATGTGGTGTCAGAAGAAAAACAGTGAGGAAGATGTCCCGATAGTAGTATGACAAATAAGATGACTATAGATATAGATCTATTAGCAATTTAAAAAAAGATAAATAACGTAAAAACAAAGAGATGTGGTCCAGTGTGAACTATCTAAATTGTGAATAGATATTTCTCGTTTGTTGTCTAACGAAGGGTTATACCCGAAACGCCACGTGTTTGTTCTGTCTTTATTAGTGGAGTTGTCACTTATTGTCATATTTTGACCTTTTGACTTTACTCCACTGTGGCTCCTTCGTATTATTGTATGCTCCGTCGTGAGTTGAGAATTTTGAATGAAATGGTCGTTTGGAGAATAAATGATGTACAATCGGTGAGTCTGCACTTGTGCGGGGATATGACTTTAAATTCATCTTTATCCTTTTATTTATCTTTATCATTATCATTCCTGTGTTCTGAAAGAATATTTTAACGCCATTTTAATTTCTGCAGATACGACCTGACTTTCCAAAACTCTACTGCCATCGCTGGTAAGTTTCTCATTTGTTTATTGTGCTCCTATCATAGTCGACTATGGTGGTGGTGCTGTCCTTGGGGGATTTCCATTTGTTTGTTGTGCTCCTGTCACAGTCGACTATGCTTGTGGTGCTGTCCTTGGGGATTTTCATTTGTTTTGTTGTGCTCCTATCATAGTCGACTATGCTTGTGGTGCTGTCCTTGGGGATTTCCATTTGTTTGTTGTGCTCCTATCATAGTCGATCATTTCCAGCTCCTATCATAGTCGACTATGCTTGTGGTGCTGTCCTTTGGGGATTTGCTTTTCTTTTGATTGTGTTTTACCCATATTCACAGGTAAAGTAATCTCAGGCTTTTTGGTAAATTTCTAATCTTGCCCGAATTAACCTGTAAAACAGCCAGCGTAACTTGTACAGAATGTTGAGATTTGCACACACGGACCTCCTTTTTACCATTCGTCTCCGATTGGACTAGGTGTCGATCCACCTACATGGATTGACCTACTTAAGGTAGATTTTGCTTGAAAGCTTTTATTTTTTCAAGCGTTGACGAAGGCTCGAACCCACCTTCTTTTGGTTGAGAGGCCGACACATTGCCTTAGGACTACTGAGTCCCTCCTGAAGTCTAGTCCTAGTTCTTCTCTTCTTCTTCTTCTTCTTCTTCTTCTTCTTCTTCTTCTTCTTCTTCTTCTTCTTCCAATTCTTCTTCTTCTTCTTCTTCTTCTTCTTCTTCTTCTTCTTCTTCTTCTTCAATATGTTCTTCTTTCTTCTTCTTCTTCTTCTTCTTCTTCTTCTTCTTCTTGCATATTTAAAGAAAATGACCAAAATTCTTCTTCGTCTTCTTCTTCTTCTTCTTCTTCTTCTTCTTCTTCTTCTTCTTCTTCTTCTTTTTCTTCTTCTTAAGAAAATGACCTTCCCCTTCTCCTTCTTTTTCTTCTTCTTCTTCGTTCTTCTTCTTCTTCAAAATATTCTTCTTCTTCCTTCTTATTCTTCTTTAAAACAAAATTACTTCAAATTTCCAATAAGTCACATTTAAACAGATGTCAAAAATGTCAAAAACGTCGTATATGTCCACATTTCGAAAGTGACCGTAATGTCCAACACGTTCAATATGTCGACGTTTAAAATCATGACAAAAATGTCAACATGTTCAATATGTCACGACCATTAGAATAATTGCCAAAATGTCCAACACGTCTAATATGTCACATTTAGGAAAATGTACAAAATGTTCAAAATGTCCAGTGTTTCACATTTAGGAAAATAGCCAAAATTTCCAAAAGTCCAATATGTCCACATTTAAGAAAATTCTTCTTCTTCTTCGTTCTTCTTCTTCTTCTTCTTCTTCTTCTTCCTCCTTCTTCTTCTCCTTCATCTCCTTCTTCTTCTTCTTCTTCTTCTTCTTCTTCTTCTTCTTCTTCTTCTTCTTTCTTCTTCTTCTTCTTCTTCTTCTTCTTCTTCTTCTTCTTCTTCTTCTTCTTCTTCTTCTTCTTCTTCTTCTTCTTCTTCTTCTTCTTCTTCTTCTTCTTCTTCTTCTTCTTCTTCTTTCTTCTTCTTCTTCTTCTTCTTCTTCTTCTTCTTCTTCTTCTTCTTCTTCTTCTTCTTCTTCTTCTTCTTCTTCTTCTTCTTCTTCTTCTTCTTCTTCTTCTTCTTCTTCTTCTTCTTCTTCTTCTTCTTCTTCTTCTTCTTCTTCTTCTTCTTCTTCTTCTTCTTCTTCTCTTCTTCTTCTTCTTCTTCTCTCTTCTTCTTCTATCTTCTTCTGCTGCTGCTGCTCTGCATTACAAAAATGCTATTGTTTTTAAGAAGTAAAAAAGGAGTTGCATACTAAGAAAAAGATCTAGATCGTAATTTTGAATGATTGTGCTTTGAGTAATCTATGATAATTTTGCCTTATTTGCTTTTTTTTTTGCCTATGATTCCCTATATCTCTTTATATCTATAGCCTATATCTGATTTAGAACAGCATTGAAAGGCGGAGTACATTCGTAACTAACGTCCAAATCTATAATCTGAATCACATTTAGTTTATATTTAGAATGTATATTATACCTAGATCTCCAGATGTACACTAAAATCTAGAAGTCGATTTGATTTGAATCCAAATCAAATATATGTCGAACGGTACCATACGCACTTTTGATTGCTGATAATATGTTGACGCTTTGCACCGGCTTCAATGTACATACAAAATATGACTGTTTATTGAAAGGGAGCAATCTTATCTTTGATTAATTAATGGCGATCTGATAATAAAAGATCATACTTATGCTTTTTGAGTATTTTGATAAAGCGTTTAGCTCCATTTCTCTGTTTAATCAAGGTCAGGAAGCATGGCAGAAAATAAGTTTCGCCAATGAAAAAAAGAAGTTATATTAGATGTATATCTCCCTACGTTGGCTTTTGTAACAAATATCGCCAGACGCTAGATTTCTAATGAAGTAAATAGATTATCTACATATATAAAGTTGAATGTCTCTACCTTTTGACCGTTTATAACTCAGGAACCACTGCACCCACAACCTCCATGTTTCCCATGTAGATTCAACAAATAGCCTGCTTTAGGTTCTTATGAATAAACGATCAATTTAGAATAATAATAATTGTTTTGATTGTTTGCAAAAAAGATTTTTTTGCCAGCAATCCATGAAACTTTTATTGTTACTAGATCTAATTTCTCGATTTCTCGGTCATTACATATAAAAAGCCCGCATAACTTCAGTATCGAGTACTACGTACGTAATCAGTATCATCTAATAATCGTACTTGATATCACCCGTAACCGATACAGTGGTTTTGAGTTAAGCAGTCAAGGTTTAAGAGACCTAGCTTCATAATAATGGTAAATCATAATCCAACATTATTTACGGGCATGCTTGTAAATAATATATATATATATATATATATATATATATATATATATCAACATTATGGTGATGTGTTATTGTTTTGCAGGCGTGGCTACTGTTGGAGGAGTTGTAGGAGCCCAGGAGTGAACATTTTAATTGCCGAATTGTCAGGCATTTACAATACGATTTACATTACAGCTCATGAAATTGGTCATGCAGAGTGCCACTGCCTTCTCCCTCCTGCTCCCTATCGCTCTCTCTCTCTCTCTCTCTCTCTCTCTCTCTCTCTCTCTCTCTCTCTCTCTCTCTCTCTCTCTCTGTCTGTCTGTCTGTCTGTCTGTCTGTCTGTCTGTCTGTCTGTCTGTCTGTCTGTCTGTCTGTCTGTCTGTCTCTCTCTCTCTCTCTCTCTCTCTCTCTCTCTCTCTCTCTCTCTCTCTCTCTCTCTCTGTATA
>JAXRKP010000206.1:0-15000 GCA_037039925.1 Doris montereyensis
GACTTTGTTCCCCCCGCGTTGTCTCCTTGTAAATCCTACTTGGAATCGCAGTTCTCCGGAACAAGAGTCATTTTGTTTTCTTCCTTTTAAAGGGAGAAGGACGTATGACTAAGCTTTTTCAACTTGGACTCAGCCCAAGGTAAGGCGAATGCATGGGTAGGGGGGGGTACTGTTAGGTTTTACTTCTTTCCTTTCAACTCAACTCTTTCATATATATGTTTTTTATCGTAATGTTATCATGCTATTTTATTGCTGCTTGAGAAAATAACGGACTGGTGTCGAGTTACTAGATGACGGAAGCGTTGATCATTAACCTCTGTAAAGGTTTATGGAAACCTTCATTGTGAAAGAATTACTATGAACACACACACACACACACACACACAAACAAGCACACCCTGCCCCTTTCTTAAATAAAAAATATTTTTTTATGATAATGTTTTAGATTGCTTCTTTTTTTTCTGTTATGTATTGAAAGAAATGTAAAGTGTCATTTCAGTTTCAGTCAAACTTAAACTTAATTGTAATTTTACACGTTATGTTGTGGGGGGGGTTTTTGGATCAAAGGAAAGATTTTTAACTTGTTGACGAAAAACTATTTACTGTAATAAAAATGGGAAGGGTTTTTTTTTCCAAAAACATTATTAAAATTTAATTCTTTGACCTTTGCTGGAGAAGACTGTAATAAAAACTGAAAAATTTATTTACTAAAAATGGGGTAAATATAAAAGTAATTCTTCGTTTTATACCTTTTTTACTGTAATAAAAATGAAAAATAGAACTATTTACTTTCTAATAAAAACAGGATAAATATAGAAGTAATTCTTCGATTTATACCCTTGCTGGAGAAAAAAAAACTATTTACTAATAAAAACGATGTAAAATATAGAAGTAATTCTTCGATTTATAAAAAAAAACTATTTACTGTACTAAAATGGGGTAAAATATAAAGTAATTCTTCGATTTATACTTTTCTAGATAAAAAAACAAACTATTTACTTTAATAAAAACAGGATAAATGTAGAAGTAATTCTTCGATTTATACCCTTGCTGGAGAAAAAATATTGACTAATAAAAACGAGTAAAATATAGAAGTCATTCTTGATTTATATCTTTCTTGATAAAACAAGTATTTACTGTAATGGGATAAATATAAAAGTATTTCTTTGATTTAAAGGGGGAAAAAACTGTATTGACTGTAATAAAAACAAGATGAATATAGAAGTAATTCTTCGATTTATACCTTTGCTGGAGAGAGAACAAGCTGTGTTGACTGTAATAAAAACGAGATGAATATAGAAGTAATTCTTTGATTTAAACCTTTGCTGGAGAGAGAAAACTGTATTGACTGTAATAAAAACGAGATGAATATAGAAGTAATTCTTCGATTTAAACCTTTTGCTGGAAAGAGAAAAAACTGTGTTGACTGTAATAAAAACGAGATGAATATAGAAGTAATTCTTCGATTTAAACCTTTGCTGGAAAGAAAGAAAAAACTGTATTGACTGTAATAAAAACGAGATGAATATAGAAGTAATTTGATTTAAACCTTTGCTGAAAGAGAGAAAAAACTGTATTGACTGTAATAAAAATGAGATGAATATAGAAGTAATTCTTCGATTTAAACCTTTGCTGAAAGAGAGAAAACTTATTGACTGTAATAAAAACAAGATGAATATAGAAGTAATTCTTCGATTTTAAACTCTTTGCTGGAAAGAGAGAAAAACTGTATTGACTGTAATAAAAACGAGATGAATATAGAATGTAATATTTAAACCTTTGCTGAAGAGAAAACTGTGTTCTTCGATGAATTAAACCTTTGCTGAAAGAAAGATAAAACTGTATTGACTGTAATAAAACAAGACGAATATAGAAGTAATTCTTCGATTTAAACTGAAAGAAAGAAAAACTGTTTGCTGATGAATATAGAAGTAATTCTTCGATTTAAACCTTTACAAAGAGAAAACTGTATTGACTGTAATAAAAACAAGACTAATATAGAAGTAATTCTTCGATTTAAACCTTGCTGGAAAAGAAAAAGCTGTGTTGACTGTAATGAATATAGGGCTAATTCTTTGATTTAAACCTTTGCTGGAAAAGAGAAAAAGCTGTATTGACTGTAATAAAAAACGGGGCCAAGTGTAGGGCTATTTGTTTGATTTTTACCTTTGTTGGAGACTGACAGCATTGAAACATCAAAGATCATGTCACCTTGTCTTCCCCAGGTGTGAATAAAAATCCTCGCCTGGGAAGTTCCTTAGTCTATGGACCATCACAGCTGTTTGAAATCTGTGACGAAATTGTCAAGGAAAGGGTTTGTCATCTTATAACATTGTCTTGCTCCTTTTTATCTATTCTTTTTAAAAATATATCATTACCAATATTCCCTTTCTAAGCTGTGCGCATGTACGGCATGCACACCAGGGAGAAAAGTGCTGCACAGTTGAAAAATGTCTGCACACGCTGATTAAAAAAACTTTTCTTGTGTAATGTTCATCCTCATGCACACAGCGCACACAATTTGTTGGGTTTTTTTATCAAACTTTATACAACGCTAAAAATGTAAGCACACAGACTAGGAAAAATTAGAGGGAACATTGAACATCACCTATTGTCCCTTTGGTCGCAGCATAGTGTTTGGAGATTTCTAGTTGTTTCATTTTCATTTTCTTCTATATGTCTGCTTCATATAAAAGCACTATCTTGACATTTGATTTTAGTTTTGTTTGTGTAATTTCCTTCGCCCCGTACGTTTTTGAGTTGGTGAAACGTTTTCCTTACCTCTTTCCTTATTTTGTTTCTGTGTCCATACCTATTCCTCCATTCAAATCCACCATACTGCCCAAATATGTAAATTCTTTGAATTCTTCAAACTGTTTGTTGTCTCTCACAATGTTTGTACGATTGTTGTAATGTAAGTATTAATTTTCATTTCCATTGTATTCGGTTTGTTAATTCTTGAGCCAGACTGTGCTGAAATGTTCTTTAGACCTTTGATTTTGTTCTGCATCTGTTCTTGCATGTGTGAAAGGAGCGGACGTTGTTGATCGTTACTTTGTCAACATGGGGCATTGATACAGTTCAAGGACTCTGTTAACATGGGGCATTGATACAGTTCCAGGACTCTGTTAACATGGGGCATTGATACAGTTCCAAGGACTCTGTTAACATGGGATACAGTCCCAATTCCATTGATACCATTCCAATGACTCTGTTAACATGGGGCATTGATACAGTCCCAATGGCTTTCTTTACATGGGCATTGATACAATTCCAATGACTCTGTTAACATGGGGCATTGATACAGTTCCAATGGCTTTGTTTACATAGGGGCATTGATACAGTTCCAAGGACTCTGTTAACATGGGGCATTGATACAGTTCCAATGGCTTTGTTTACAAGCATTGATACAGTTCCAAGGACTCTGTTAACATGGGGCATTGATACCAGTCCCAATGGCTTTGTTTACATAGGGCATTGATACAGTTCCAAGGACTCTGTTAACATGGGGCATTGATACAGTTCCAATGGCTTTGTTTACATGGGGCATTGATACAGTTCCAATGGACTCTGTTAACATGGGGCATTGATACAGTTCCAATGACTCTGTTAATATGGGGCATTGATACCATTCCAATGACTTTGTTTACATGGAGCATTGATACTGTTCCAATGGCTTTGTTTACATGGAGCATTGATACAGTTTCAATGACTTTGTTTACATGGGGCATTGATACAGTTTCAATGGCTTTGTTCCAAGGACTTTAACATGGGCATTGATACTGTTCCAATGGCTTTGTTTACATGGGGCATTGATACATTCCAATGGACTCTGTTTACATGGGGCATTGATACAGTCCCAAGGACTCTTCACATGGGGCATTGATACAGTTCCAGGGACTCTTCATGGGGCATGCAGTCCCAATACCATTCCAAGGATTGATACAGTTCAATACATGGGGGCATTGATACCATTCAATGGCTTTGTCAACATGGGGCATTGATACCATTCCAAGGATTGTGTCAACATGGGGCATTGATACCATTCCAGGTTGTGTCAACACGGGCATTGATACATTCAAGGATTGTCAACATAGGGCATGCATTGATACCATTCCAAGGATTGTGTCAACATGGGGCATTGATAGTTCCAATGGCTTTGTTTCCATGGGGATTGATACAGTTCAGTTGTGTTAACATGGGCATTGATACCATTCCAATGACTCTGTCAACATGGGGCATTGATACCATTCCAATGGAGATTGTGTTCCAACTTTGTTTACATGGGGCATTGATACAGTCAATGACTTTCAAGGATTGTGTCAACACATGGGGCATTGATACCGTTCCAAGGATTGTGTCAACATGGGGCATTGATACCGTTCCACATGGGGCATTGTGTCAACACAGGGCATTGATACCGTTCCAAGGATTGTGTCACATGGGGGCATGATACCATTCCAATGATTGTGTCAACACGGGGCATTGATACCATTCAAGGATTGTGTCAACACAGGCATTGATACCATTCAAGGATTGTGTCAACACAGGGCATTGATACCGCTCCAAGGATTGTGTCAACATCAGGGCATTGATACCGTTCCAAGGATTGTGTCAACACGGGCATTGATACCATTCCAAGGATTGTGTCAACACAGGGCATTGATACCGTTCCTGGATTGTGTCAACATCGGGCATTGATACCGTTCCAAGGATTGTGTCAAACGGGGCATTGATACCGTTCAAGGATTGTGTCAACATGGGGCATTGATACCATTCCAAGGATTGTGTTAACATGGGGCATTGATACCATTCCAAGGATTGTGTTAACATTGGGCATTGATACCATTCCAAGGATACCGTTAACATTGGGCATTGATACCATTCAAGGATTGTGTCAACACAGGGCATTGATACTGTTCCAAGGATACCGCATTGATACCATGGGGCATTGCATTGATACCGTTAAAATTGGGCATTACTCTATTCAACATGGGGCATTGATACTGTTCCATAGGATACTCTATTCACATGGGGCATGCATTGATACCGTTTGGGGCAAGTACGTTCTACTCTATTTACATGGGGCATGCATTGATACCGTTACCAAAGTACTCTATTTACATGGGGCATGCATTGATACCGTTGCAAGTACTCTATTTACATGGGGCATTGTCCAAGGGAAAACACGACTCTCATGAAAATCTTATCAAATTTTGCTGGAAAGTTACAAAAACGGATTTTCTAAAATACGTAGCAAAGACAACTAAATGTTATGAAATTCAAGCTGTTATCATTTATACTATTTATGGTACAATCTCTTTCGAGGCCATTAGCCCATTGAGCTGGAGCTTATCCCAGTCTCTATAGTGTGAAATGGAACAGGGGGTACTAATCACTTCCTGAACAGGACACTAGTCTGATGCAGATTTTTACTCAGGTCGAGTGGGGTAAATATGTGTTTAATGTCTTTCGTAATGAACACAACATCGGCCCTACCTTTGCTAGGATTCGAACCCAGGACTTCTTAATCCCAAATCCGGAAGCCCTAAACATTCAGCCACCCGATGCCACACACTGTTCATGGTATGGATGCAATAATTGTGATAGTGGTTGAGATGGTAGTAGCTGTGACGGTGATGGTGTCACAATGCTGGCTGAAGTACTTTGATGATTATCTCACTGATTGCCATGACCCACGGGCGGGGCAAATCACTGTGGCTTTTAACTGTTAAAGCCGACTCCTGTCTGTCTCATATTTTGCAAATATATTTTCTACTATTAACGTGAATGTCAATCCTGGCACTTCATGTTGAAATATAACTATCTTCCTGCTTCCACTTGTAACGTCTTATCGATTTCAACGCCTAGCAGCCTTTATTTAGTAACCGATGAAGGAAGGAGAAGTCTATGAAAACTCAGCTCTGCTTTTTAAATGGAAGAGAGCAAGATGTGTGTGTGTGTTGAAACATTTTCGAAGTAATTGATGATGATAATGGCGATATGATAATGATATCTCTTCAGATACAAAAGATTATTTTAGAAATTCAGCAACTGATTGTTTACATAGATAATAATGATATTGCCAGTGGTTACTATCGGAGGTTAGGAAGAGAAAACTGAAACTGCTAAGAGTAAAAGTGAGTCGCAGCACCAATCCTGGCGTTCCTGAAACAAAGTTTTAGATTTGAATCAATAGGTCTAAGTAAACAGATAAATCTAGACCTGTTACAGACAAATCCACCGATTTTAATGACTCAGGTAGTGATAGTCATAGATCTAGATGAATCTGCTATTGATGAAGATGATTTCGCTGATGAAATTTGGGAACTAGTTGAGGGTGAAACGTGGAAATTCTCAATATTGGAGGATGACTTTCCATACATTTCTTGTTTTCTCTGTATTATCAGTCGTGAGTGTTATTATCATTATCATCATTTTTGTATGTTACTTTTTTATACCTTTTTGTATAATTGTTATCACAAAGGTGGGGTCAATGACTCAAAATATCATACTAGTTGGTTAGCCACACACTAAAAATGTTCAAAAAAAATTGATATATGTCAAAACTTTATGAAAAAAATGACTAAAAGACGTACATGAAAAAAGATTCATGCCACTGAAAAGTGC
The DNA here is from genome assembly GCA_037039925.1 of Doris montereyensis. Lineage (NCBI taxonomy): Eukaryota > Metazoa > Mollusca > Gastropoda > Nudibranchia > Dorididae > Doris > Doris montereyensis. Next base: position 6,631 of record JAXRKP010000206.1, read on the forward strand.
ATTTCAAGCAGGTTAGCAAATTGATGTTTGTGAAATCTATGAAAAAATGACTAAAGACATACATGAAAAAAGATTCATGCCACTGAAAAGTGCATTTCAAGCATGTTAGCAAATTGATATTTGTCAAAACTTTATGTAAAATGACATGAAAAAAGATTTTGCCACTGAAAAATACATGTGAAATCTATGAAAAAAGCAGGTTAAAAAATTCTTGCCTCTGAAAGAATCATTTCAAGCAAAAATTGATGTTTGTGAAATCTATGAAAAAATGACTAAAAGACATACATGAAAAAAGATTCATGCCACTGAAAAGTGCATTTCAAGCAGGTTAGCAAATTGATATTTGTCAAAAACTTTATCAAAAAAAAAAAGACATACATGAAAAAAGATTCTTGCCATTTCAAGCAGGTTAGCAATGCTTTGTACATTTTTTGTTTTTGCAAATTTATAATGTGACTGCATTTCAGGTTAGCAAGCTTTGTACATGTTTACTGTTGATAAACTGATGTTTTAAATGAACCTAACCAAATGCCTTGCATTTTTCAAATGGCAAATGAAACACCTGGCAGTCAGTGGGTTAAGATGAGTGCTCTGTTATGTTGATACTTTGAAACAATTATTTGTTAAACGTATTACCGTTCACGGTAATGATCAAATTCTTTGCTTCATTTTTAACACCAGTAAGGTGACGTGTGTTGATATTTAGAGTAATGTTAGCATTAGTAATGTTTTAAAACCAAGGGAGAGAGAAAATACCCAACGCAATGCCATGAATGTGAGTGTTTATTTACTCGAAGTTTTCATTTTCTTTCTGCTTCACCACATTTCAGTTGACCTTTCATCGTGGAAAAACAAATTGGAACAAGATGGTCTGCTCATTGTGAATGAGAGCAGCAATAATTGTCGCCAGTTTGACCGAGTGTCTTGCCAAGAAGATCAGTCGTGTACAAGCAAAAAGGAGATGACCTTGACCCGCATTCAACGAAGATTTGCATCACGATCACGACCATCATCAGAAACCTCTGTTCTCTAGCAGCATTTTAACCCTGGGTTGTATTGGTAAGCAAAAAGATGCATCCATTACGTACAGCATTGTTACTACTAGAACTACAATTTGGTTTTTTATTGTTTATTATTATTTATCAAATCCATTACAATTAATGTCTACAGTAATATGTATTTGTGATAATACTGATGTCAGCTTTTAAAAATATCCAGATCTTTGGATAATTTAAAGAAAGAAAACAAAAACAAATTTCTTTAAAAAAATTTATGTCAACCGTAGGATTTCCTTGAGTAAAACAAATAATTTTTGTCAGTCTTTTTCTTTTCAAAATTTCTTTTTGTTCTTTTTTCTCAGTAGAAATTGTATTTTTAATTATTAGCCACTTGTTTTATTCATTTAACAAGATTTTATGCAATAATTAATATTGTTGTCATCATCATCTTCATCATCATCAGCAGCAGCAGCAGCAGCAGCAAGATTATTGTGATCATCATCATTGTCATTCTTGTCACCATTATAATAATTATGTTGGAAGTGCGCACCTGAAAGTGAGTCTCTCACTCCTAGTCTTCATCTGATTTTTACTGAGAGTCATGCACACCACGCCGCACCATATTGTGCCACTGTGCCAGCCTGTAGGCTTTTAAAAAATGGAAAAACACCAAAGATGTCTGCCCACGCACTGATTTCAATTAGTTCAGGTTTCAACTGAGTTTATATCGTCTTGCGAATGTTCTCATCAGTAATAGTAGAAACAATACGTCTTCTAGAGGTGTGGCATAGATGTTTTTTATTTTAGCTTTTTCTTAGGTTGAAAAATGGGCTAGATTTTTGTTTTGTTTCCCGTCCACATGCATCAATGCTGCGCACACACACCACACACACACATCACCATACATACACACACATATACATACACACACACACACATACACACACACATACATACACACATACACACACACATACACACACACATACACACACACATACACACACACATACATACACACATACATACACACACACATACACACACATACATACACACACATATACAGCTCATGAAACCAATGCAATTAACTACTTAACTGTTGAAAATAAATCATCGAAGAAAAATGTTTTGAGTTGTGCATGTAGCCAGTTGAATGTATTTCTGTTTGTTCTGATCTTTGGTTCCCAATGCTGGAAAGTCCTCTGTTTTGAATACCTTGTTGGAAAGAAGGTAAATCTCTCTTTGAATGTTTCTCCTAAAACTAAGAGAAACGACAGCTCAATTTCTGTTGTATTTCCTACCTTGCTTCATCTTACCTATGGCTTGATATGTACTGTAACTTGATATTTACTGTAATTTGATCTTTACTGTGATTTGATATTTACTGTATTTGATATTCCTGTAATTTGATTTTTACAGTCATTTTATTTTGACTGTAACTTGATATGTACTAACTGATCTATCTTTTGTAATTTGATTTTTACTGTAATTTGATCGTAACTACCTATTCTTGCTGTTTCTTGATCTTTAATGCAATCTAATCTTTACTAACTTAATCTTTACCGTAATTTGATTTTGTTCCATTCATTAGGAAGTTGATTAATACAAGCACACTTTAATCAACATCTTTCTTTTACTTGATGATGAAGAAATCAAATTTGTCCCAATTGTCTTCTTTCCTAAAACTAAATACAAAAAATGGGGTTTTTTTTTGTGGGTGTGATTTTCCATTTTGATTCTACAAATATGTGCTCTAGTCACCAGGTCTAGTATTCAGTATTGTGTGTTTAGTGATGAGAAAAAGACTCCTAAAATCATAACAGAGGAAAAGGATTGACCTTTCCAGGGACAAGGCAACAACTGTATGAGGAGATTACCCCTGGAAAAGTCCTCCACTGACCCTGATCTTGCTACTAGATCTGTTGCCTTTTCCTCCATCTGTGGATGGCTATGTGATAGGTAGCAGTGCAAGATCATCATGCAAATCCCTCCCCCCCCCATGTCTTGCTTAAGGATTTGACATCAGGCCATAGCAAAGCTAGCATACGACCTTGAGTTTAATTTGATCACACATTCACAGCTAGAATTGATCTTGGGTTTTGGTAGGATTTTAAATTTTCCCCGGGCTTCCATGTAAACAGCCAAGGGACATTTAACGTGCACAGAGTGTTGCAGTCTACTGCAAGGACTAGCTGTCAGTCGCCTATCTGGACCAGGAAGATGGATTTTGCTATATAAAAAAAACTCAAGAAATTTGTCAACAGTTGACGGGCTCGAGCCGCACTACCTTTTGGTTGAGAGGCCGACACCTTGCGTCTGAACTTCCGAGTCCCTGGCGAAATAGGACCCCCACAGTTTTGTCCCTTACTTCAACTTGTAGTGAAATTCGTTCTCTTGTATGGATGGTTAGCGGGTGCTAATGGTAAGTCTCTTCTTTCCTCTCATTCTTCACATATCTTTCATCTTGCTGTTTCCTCTTGCTTAATTCTCCCCCTGAGATCACCGCTATTGGTGGATTAGGTTAATTTCAGTGAATCAAATCTTTTCTCCCATTCCCTCACTTCCAGGTGGTGTCCGTCTCCAAAACACCTGGCCACACCAAACATTTCCAGACCATTTTTCTCACACCGACTTTGAGGCTGTGCGATTGCCCTGGGCTTGTCTTTCCGTCTCTCGTTCCGAAATCTTTGCAGGTAAGATTTCTTGCCATTATTTAATCAATATCATTCTATTCTGCCCCATTGCACTTGAGCGGAGTGGAGTTGAATTGGGCTTCTTTTTCTTTTTCTTTCTTTTCTTATCACCTCCCTTTGAGGTGCTGGTAGCTCAGTCACTAGAGCATCTGACTATCGCTTTGGACACCTCCGTTTTTATTCCCAGTCTCAGAGCTGCCATCTGACTATCACTTTGGACACCTCAGTTTGATTCCCAGTCTCAGAGTTGCCATCTGACTAACGCTTTGGACACCTCAGTTTGATTCCCAGTCTCAGAGCTGCCATCTGACTATCGCTTTGGACACCTCAGTTTTGATTCCCAGTCTCAGAGTTGCCATCTGACTATCACTTTGGACACCTCAGTTTGATTCCCAGTCTCAGAGTTGCCATCTGACTATCACTTTGGACACCTCAGTTTTTATTCCCAGTCTCAGAGCTGCCATCTGACTATCACTTTGGACACCTCAGTTTTTATTCCCAGTCTCAGAGCTGCCATCTGACTATCACTTTGGACACCTCAGTTTTGATTCCCAGTCTCAGAGCTGCCATCTGACTATCACTTTGGACACCTCAGTTTTTATTCCCAGTCTCAGAGTTGCCATCTGACTATCGCTTTGGATACCTCAGTTTTTATTCCCAGTCTCAGAGTTGCCATCTGACTATCACTTTGGACACCTCAGTTTTTATTCCCAGTCTCAGAGTTGCCATCTGACTAACGCTTTGGACACCTCAGTTTGATTCCCAGTCTCAGAGTTGCCATCTGACTAACGCTTTGGACACCTCAGTTTGATTCCCAGTCTCAGAGTTGCCATCTGACTATCACTTTGGACACCTCAGTTTGATATCCAGTCTCAGAGTTGCCATCTGACTATCACTTTGGACACCTCAGTTTGATATCCAGTCTCAGAGTTGCCATCTGACTATCACTTTGGACACCTCAGTTTGATATCCAGTCTCAGAGTTGCCATCTGACTATCACTTTGGACACCTCAGTTTGATATCCAGTCTCAGAGTTGCCATCTGACTATCACTTTGGACACCTCAGTTTTGATTCCCAGTCTCAGAGCTGCCATCTGACTAACGCTTTGGACACCTCAGTTTGATTCCCAGTCTCAGAGTTGCCATCTGACTATCACTTTGGACACCTCAGTTTGATTCCCAGTCTCAGAGTTGCCATCTGACTAACGCTTTGGACACCTCAGTTTGATTCCCAGTCTCAGAGTTGCCATCTGACTATCACTTTGGACACCTCAGTTTGATTCCCAGTCTCAGAGCTGCCATCTGGCTATCTTTGGACACCTCAGTTTTGATATCAGTTTCAGGCTACCATCTGACTAACGCTTTGGACACCTCAGTTTTATTCCCAGTCTCAGAGCTGCCAATCTTTAGGTAATGAATGTGTGCTGACACCCAGTCCGTAAATGTATTTACCTTAGAAAATTATATGTTGATGTGTTTGAGGCTAAGCTAACGCTTTGTTTGGAGAGAAAAAAAGAAAGAAAATAGGTACAAGTCTGGAGATGCTATGCTGGGTTCACAAAACAACCGTCATAGTTGGTCAGAAACATAGCTTAAATTATCAATGCTTTCTTTCTTTCTTTATCAGTTTCCCATTCTACCCTCTCGGTGTATGGGTTCAGATGCCTAGAGATGATCCTTTCTCCAGGATGCCCTGTCCTGGCATTTTCTGTTCCTTCCAAAAATGTTAATTTCTATTCTTCAATGCCTATTTTAAATCTTCTTCCCACTTTCTCCGAGGTCTGCCTTTTGGTCTTTTACCTTGGGCTTTAGCACTGTATACTGATTTAGCTATTCTATTGTCGTTCATTCTGTTTACATGCCCAAACCATCTTAATTGATTTATTTCTATCTTAGTTTTTATGCCATCTGCTTTGGTTTGATCTCTTATTGTTGTGTTTCTCATTTTGTTTCTTTTAGTTTTCCATTACTACTTTTCTTAGATACTTCATTTCAGCTGCCTGTACTCTACTGTATTCTCTATTGTGTAAGGTCCAGGTTTCTGCCATAGAGGAGAGTAGGACAATAAACTGTGTTGTATATTGCCATTTTGGTTTTTGTTGACAATTCTTGTTTACCTAAATGCCTTTCTAGATGGTTATATATTGCACTTGCTTTTGATTCTTTGGCTGATTTCTTCTCTTAGTTTTCCTCAGAGTTAATCATTACTCTAGGTAATTGTAGCTGTCAACTTGTTCTAAATTCTCCTTCTAATTTGAAGATTTTGTGTTTTAGCTTCCCTAGTTACTAGCATTGTTTTGGTTTCTTTGCATTTACTCTCATTCCTCTTTATTTAGTTATTTGTTCTAATGTTGATATTAAATGAGCCCACTTTCTGATTTTCCAAACAGAACTAAATCATCGGCATATGAAAGCATTGATACATTTACTGATTTGAGCTTCCACATACCTACATTCATTTTTCTTCCATTTTGAAGATGCCTTTGCGACTGAATCCATAAATGTGATAAACAAAGAGGACTTAGGATACAACCTGTCTTACTATATCTACATCAAATTCGGCAGATATGTTTCAACTACTATCACTGCACATGTTGGTTTATTGTAAAAACTTTTACTGGCTTCTATTAAATTTTGCTCTACATTGTGTTCTTTTAAGGAATGCCATAGTTCATCCCTCCTCACAGTGTCAAATGTCTTTTCTAATCTATAAAACACAGGTGCAAGTCAATATTTCCCTTAAGGAATTTTTCTATTACTGGTCTAATTGTAAATATATGTGGTCTTGTACACTTCTTCCTGGTCTAAATCTCTCTGATGTTCTTCAATCTGATCCTCTACTATTTTCTTAGTCATTTCCAGTATCCTGGCATATACTTTTCCTGTTACGCTAAGTAGTGACATCCTCTATAGTTTGAGCATTCAATACTTGATCCTTTCTTATGTATTGGTTCTACCGTTTCCTTTTTCCAGTCGTGTGGCACCTGTTTGGACTTCCATGCTTGTTAGCATATGGCATGTAGTAGTTTGTCTGCTCTCTCCTTGGTTTTTAATCATTTCTGGATAAACTTGATTTGCCTGATTTTCTAATTTCACTTTTCTTATAGCTGTTTGGATTTCTTCCATTGATATATCTACACCTTCAGCTGTCTCTCTCCATTACTTGTTATTCTTGCTAATGATCTTCCTCCTTGTTTCACATTCTGGAGGGATTATGTATTGTCGAAAATATTTTCTCCCACTTCCATGATTTGGCTGTCTTATTTCATTATTTCTCCATTGGCATTCTTAATTTGTCGTATTGGGCATGCTTTGGTCTTTCTCATGCTCTTCATTGCCCCCAGAACAGCTTTTGATTTTCCTTGATAGCTTTCTTGAAGTCTTTGTCCAAACTCTTCCCATTGTTCCTGTTTGCTTTCCTCACTTCCTCTTTGGCGATAGTTCTTTTATTCACATAATCTATCCTGTGCTCTGGTCTTTTTTGTTTTCTTCCAGGCATCCTTCTTTCTTTGGATCTTAGTTTTGACATTCTCATTCCACCATACTGTTCTTTTTCCATCTCCTTTAACTTGTTTCCTACCACAGATCTCTTCAGTACAACTGAGGAGTGTTTTCTTTTATACATTTGCCACTTTTCTTCTATTGTGCTATCATTCAGATCCATCTGTCTTTCACTGATAAATCTTTTTATCTTAGATTGGTATATCTCTTTTTTTACTATCGGTTTATTTAGTTCCTCTATTTTGAATTTAGTAGCTTTCTTATCTTTCCTTTTCCGTTTGTTTTCTTCAGTCAGTAATCTCATTTTGGCAATCACTAGGTGGTGATCACTTAATATTTCTGCCCGTCTATTTACTCTTGCATCAATGTACTGTAAAAGGGGAGCTGCTAACTATTATGTAGTCTATCATTGACTTTTCACACCTGTCTTCATTTACTCTTGTATATTTGTGGATATCTTTGAGGAAAAAATGTGTTGGCTATTTTCATGTTGTTCTTTAGGCAAAAATCTATTAGTCTCTCTCCATTTGGATAAGTTGTTGTCTCTCCTTCTTTACCTATTACTCCTGACGTTTCTACAATGTTGCCTACTCTAAGCGTTTAAATCTCCTAAATCCGTTAGTTCCTGTTTGTCTTTAAGATTCTCTGCAGCTATTTGTAAATCATTTTCGAAGGTATCTTTTTCTTCTTTAGTGGCGTCTTCGTTTGGTCTATAAGCTAATAATAATTTAATTTCTCTTCCTTTTGGTTTATTATTGTTTAATGTTTACCTCTAATAGCCATTGGGCTTTCTAGTAGCTTTTCATGCCTTTTATGCACTAGGAGACCTACTCCTGCTCTAGCTCTATCTTTGACATCTACTCCTGAGTACATTAAAATATTATTTGGTTCTACATTTTCTATTCCTTGTCCTTTTTCTTTGCTTCTATAATAGCCAAAATGTCTACTTTGAAATTTTCCATTTCTTCAACTAATTCCAACTCTTTTCCATTTATTGCCTAATATTCCATGTTCCAAAAATCAGAGTCCGTGTTCGTTTCCATTTTCGTCGTTGAAAGGTCAAGCCGGGTATATTATAATAATTTCTCTGCATCAGTTAGGTCTTGGATAAGCAGGAGATTAGCCCACTGTACCCTAGGTAGACGGTGGGGCTGCCACCTTGAGGCCCCCTGCCA
>JAXRKP010000206.1:20000-32500 GCA_037039925.1 Doris montereyensis
AAGACTGGAGGTTTCTTGATTTTTAACAGCTGGGCTTCCTTGAGTTTTACTTGACCTTAAGACTGCAAGCTTCCTTGTATTTTATTACTAATTTGACCTTAAGACTTGATAGCTTCCTTGCTTATTTTAAGAACTTAAGACTGGAGGCTTCCTTGGGTTTACCTCCACTTTAAGACTGGAAGCTTCCTTGAGTTTTACTTGACTTTTAAGACTGAGGCTTCCTTGAGTTTTCTTGACCTTAGACTGGGCTTCCTTGATTTTTACTTGAACTTAAGACTGGAGGCTTCCTTGATTTTGCCTTGATTTCATAAACTTGAACTTAAGACTGGAAGCTTCCTTGATTTTTACTTGAACTTAAAGACTGGAGGCTTCCTTGATTTTACTTGACCTTAATCTTTGGAGGCTTCCTTGATTTTTACTTGACCTTAATACTGGAGGCTTCCTTGATTTTTACTTGAACTTAAGACTGGAGGCTCCCTTGATTTTACTTGAATTAAACAGAAGTGCTTTTTACTTGAACTTAAGACTGGAGGCTTCCTTGATTTAACACTTGGCCTTAAGACTGGAGGTTTCCTTGATTTTTACTTGAACTTAAGACTGGAGGCTTCCTTGATTTTACTTGACCTTAAGACTGGAATTTCCTTGATTTTTACTTGACCTTTTAGAGGCTTTTTCATTTTTACTTGAACTTAAGACTGGAAGCTTCCTTGAGGTTTTGAACTTAAGACTGGAAGCTTCCTTGAGACTTGACCTTAAGACTGGAGGCTTCCTTGAGTTTTACTTGACCTTAAGACTGGAGGCTTCCTTGATTTTTACTTGAACTTAAGACATGAGGCTTCCTTGATTTTTACTTGAACTTAAGACTGGAGGCTTCCTTGATTTTTACTTGAACTTAAGACTGGAGGCTTCCTTGAGTTTTACTTGACCTTAAGACTGGAGGCTTCCTTGATTTTTACTTGAACTTAAGACTGTTTTGGAGGCTTCCTTGATTTTTACTTGAACTTAAGACTGGAGGCTTCCTTGATTTTACTTGAACTTAAGACTGAGGCTTCCTTGATTTTTACTTGAACTTAAGACTTTCCTTGATTTTTACTTGAACTTAAGACTGGAGGCTTCCTTGATTTTTACTTGACCTTAAGACTGGAGGCTTCCTTGAGTTTTTCCTTGAGGCTTCATGAGTTTTACTTGAACTTAAGACTGAGGCTTCCTTGAGTTTTACTTGACCTTAAGACTGGAGGCTTCCTTGATTTTTACTTGAACTTAAGACTGGGCTTCCTTGAGGACTTTAAGACTGGAAGCTTGAGTTTTACTTTTAAGACTGGAGGCTTCCTTGAGTTTTACTTGACCTTAAAGACTGGAGGCTTCCTTTGACTTTTACTTGAACTTAAGACTTGCCAGCTTCTTAAGTGGGTTTCCTTGATTTTTGACTTTAAGACTGAGGCTTCCTTGAGTTTTTTACTTGACCTTAAGACTGGAGGCTTCCTTGATTTTTACTTGAACTTAAGACGGAGGCTTCCTTGATTTTTACTTGAACTTAAGACTGGAGGCTTACGATTTTTTGCTTATCTAAGCTTCCTTAAGTCAAACTCACTTGATCTCCTCTGAGATCTTTACCCAGAAAGGAATATAACTCACAAATCACTGGAGTCGATCTTTGATGTAGGTCAATAATTCAATCAGGTGAACATCGTCTTGCCCAAGCATTCACTGTATAGGAAACATGTTACAAGTAAAACTGAATACTTACTGTACGGAAGTAAGGTGGCGTGGCGTGAAAGGCAATGGCAATGGCAGACTGCCACATTGAGCCGTTTGTCTAGAAAAACGAGGACTCTACTTCTGATTACTCTACACTTAACTTTGAATATGAGACTCACTTTATTGTTTACTTGCACTTGCACAAACAGTTTTTTTTAATTTAGATTTGTTGCATAGAGTCTATTACTCTTTGCATGCAATTTGGGTTGTTTGTTTCTCCTCTTTTCCCTGCTGTCATGCAGGTAGTTGATGGCTAATACTGATAGTAGTGGTAGACCCAACTCTTTTCCATTTATTGTGTTAAATTTGTCTGTCTTGTTCTTTTCCCTGCTGAATTCATTCCGAGATCCTTTCGTATTGGGTGGATGGGGTGAACTCCTATCGATAATAGTGATGATTCAATGATGAAAAACGTAACTTTTTTCTCTGAAGCTGGCGTGCGGCTTGAGTAGAAAACTCTTCATCTATTCCTTCTTCATTTCCATCTTTGCCAGCGTGGGCCTTGAGGCAGGGTTCATGACATCCAGAGCGGGACGGCCGGATCTGTACCGTGCTGCCAATTTGATACTGCGCATGGTCGTGGGTGGAGAGATTTGTCTGTTCTTCAAATCCCCGACAAAGGATTATTTAGGTAAGAGAAGGCTTTTTTGACAAACGTCTAACATTTGACTCACTTTGTGTCATGGGACATTTGACAGGATTTTATGTCATGAGTTATTTGACTCGTTTTGTGTCATGAGACATTTGAGTCAGGGTTTTCTGTCATGAGACATTTAACTCAGGATTTTATGTCATGAAACATTTAACTCAGGATTGTGTGTCATGAAACATTTGATTTTAGGATTTTATGTCATGAGACATTTGATTCAGTATTTTATGTCATAAGAGATATAACTCAGGATTTATGTAATGAGACATTTGACTCAGGATTGTGTCATGAGGCATTTGAATCAGGATTTATGTCATGAGACATTTGACTCAGTATGTTATGTCATAAGACATATAACTCAGGATTTATGTCATGAGACATTTTGACTCAGTATGTTATGTCATAAGACATATAACTCAGGATTTTATGTAATGAGACATTTAACTCAGTATGTTATGTTATAAGACATATAACTCAGGATGTATGTAATGACTCATTTGACTCAGGATTTGTGTCATGAGACTTTTTGACTCACATTGTATCATTTGCCATGAAATAATAGTCAACAGATTTATTTCATTTGTGTCAATGTGTATGAATTTTGAAGCAAGCTAAGAAGATCCAGTCATACAAAATTTACGACTTCCTGAAAGAGTCCTTTGTCACACATAAGGGCGTGAGTGAGAGAGATGATGAGGATGAAAGCACAGTTGAAAGAGGAGGAGGAGGACAGGAGAAAGGCACAAGCATTCAATAACCTCAACTTGCTGAGCGTGGGAAGATGATTTAGCTGATATTGTTTCAGATGAGGATGGTGATGAAAGGATAGCAGAGGCTTTAACTAGATGTGCATTGATAATCAAAATATCAATAACTAGGTAACATGTATATTGATATCGCTTCTTGTCTTATACATATATATATATATATCTATCGTCGGTGAAAATGCCAAATCGTGTATGTCGTTGAATCAAAATTTTACAGGAGAATCAAAAAATGAATAATGTGGTGTGTTTTGCCCCAAACATTAACATATCACATATCTCAGAACGATTATTACAAATCTTGCAAGATCGTCATGCATTTTGATGCATAAAGTTTGTGAAACATGTTCAGGCCGACATACACAGACTATCTTTCCAGTCAATGAAACTGACATGCACGGTTTGGCTAGATGCCCGACTTACGCTTTGCAACTTTCAAATCCTTGGGGTCATGTACAGACTTACACGGTTGGTGATCGTTTTCAAGAGTTACACATTGGCCGATGCTACTATTTTAATTAGCTTTTGAAATACGTTTAGACTTACACGGCTTGTGCCTTTATCTCAAACAGAACCAAATGTAAATCTTCAGCTTGGTTAATATAATATTCTAATTATTCTTGAACTTGAAAGACAAAATGTCCTACGGAGAAATGAAGAGAAGAGGAGAGAAAAGGTGTTAGTAACTGTTAGAGATAGATAAAATATAGATTTATAGATAGATGGATAGACAGAAAAAAAGAGAGGGGGGATGAAGAAAATAGAGAGAATGACAAATAAATGGGCAAACAGTAGCAAAAATGTCAACAAATTATTGGGAATTAAACAGAGTATTTTTATTCCAGATAATATTAATATGGTGAGTGATCATTAATTCACGCAAACTCAAAAGACAACAATGATGTAATAACATTCAACAGATTTCAATTCATTAAAATTCAATGGTTGTCATAAATGACAGAAAAGCTGTCCCACATTCTCCACAAATCCTAATCCCACCTCTCGCACCTACCGACCCCCCACTCCACCCTTCCCTTTATTTTCAATAATTCCCTCCTCCATACACGAGCCACCTACAACTAGAGCTGGGCCGATCACTAGGATTGTGGAATCGAGTCGATACTGAGCAATTTTGTATAGGTATCGATTCGATTCCTGAGCACTCATTACAGAGCTTGAATTATAAACAAAAAACAATGCATGCATTCCGTTCTGCTTTTAGTTTGCCATACACATTAAGATTATAGTCATATTATATGGTAACACATGTGTGATTCAACGTAAATTATGTTTATATTTATTTGAATAAAGATAAAATGAAAATGGATGAATGAATGAAATGACTAGAAAAAATGGCACTAAACAAAAAATGCAACAATAAGAAAAAAGCAACAAAAAAGTGTTGGGTAATACAAAAAATGTCAACATTAAACCTAAAAGCTTAATTTAATGTGTCAAATCTTAAGACACACGTGTAAATATTTCAAATGTAAAAACGTCTGTTATTTTTAAAGGGAAAAAAAGTGTACGGTGTAGACCACTCAAGCTTTGGAATAAAAAATAAATTAAACTTGATCTAAGTCTGCCAGGCTTTAGGCTGGATTTTTTAAAAAGAAAGAACACACACACACATATGTAGATCTATATGTGTAATTTAGTTGTTTCTCAAGCTTTTGTTCAAAAGAGCAGATTGTTGAGATTTTTAGGTTTGGGGCAGGTGCGCCTTTGAGAGATAAGTTCTCCAGCAGTCGAAAACAGTCTTTCTGAAGAGATAGAAGTTGCAGGCACTCCAAGGTGTCGACGTGCAAGTTTGTGCAGCTGGGGTATACAGCTGTCCGTTGACTCCACCATAGAGAGGGTTTTCTGTACGTTTCAATAGGGTTCTTTTAAGTAGTTGGTGAGTTCTACCTCAGCTTTCACATGTGATGTTCTGGAATGTTCTAGAGCTTCAGCTCTTCGGTCAAAGGAGTCCCAAAGGGAACCAGGTTGTACTAGTTTTAGTGTCCCTGTTTCTGCTGGAAGTGTCAACAGTGGCGATAGCATCTGTCGATCTGTTGAGTGACTGAAGCTCAGCAACAAGACGTTGATGGATCCCTTTGTAAGCATTATCAGGAGAAAATGGTATCTTTTTTATTCTTGGGTCAGAACACAAGCCCCTGCGACATAAAAGCTGCTCTCATGGTTTACAAGTACTTTCTCATTTGCTTCAAGAGTTTCTCGGCAAGCTGAAAAGAACAAGCTCAGTAGACTGTGAGGTTAAGATTTCTTGCAAAGATCTTACAAGTTTCAACACCAAACACATAGAGGGATACTTGTCTCCGGACAACTGTTCAGTCGCTTCCAAAAGGCTGAAGCACCTGAAAGGAAGAGAAAAAAAAAACAGAATTGATTATGAGTCGTGTGTTTTCAATATTGCATCCTCATCCTCATTATCATTATAATCTAGAACAACAACAATGACGTCATTGTAATCATCATCTTCATCATAATCATACTCATACCATCATCATCACTTCCCCACTCACCAGTGGTACTCACCACACACAGACACACACCAGTTGTAGCAGATCAACATACCTTTAAAGGTGGTTTCAATAACTTTCAGTTCATCATCTGAGATGCACATTGCTCCTTTGTTCAGAAGAGTGAGGATTGTGTGCACATAGCGGTGGATGGTGACAAATCGCTGCAGCATGGTGTCGCGTGGGAATTCATCTCGTCTACATTCTTGTTTTGAGTTTCTTTGGTTCTTCCTCTCCTCCTTCTTGCTGCAACTGCATCAGTCTGTCGATTTGCTTTCACACTCTTGTGAAAGAATCCAGCGATCTCTTTCACCTTCTTCACAATGCCTTTTACGGTTTAGGTCAGCTATCCAAAGCATGTTTACAGCTAGTTGTAAGCAGTGCGCTATACACATTATGTCGCAGCGTGGTTTTCCTAAATACACCGTGATGTTGGCTGCATTGTCAGAAATAACTACCCTGACCTTATCTGAACTGTTCCACTCGTTAACAATTTCGGTCAACAGTGCAGCTATGACATCGCCCGTATGATCATCTTCAATCACACGTGTTTCTAACACTAACGATTCAAGATGCCACAGTTGAAGTTCCAGAAATGGGTCGTTACAGTGATATAGCCCTGTGTGGCCCGTGGCCTTGAATGTCATTGCTTGATGCTCACATCCGAAACCATTTCCAGCTCTGTCTTGCATCTTTCGGGAAGAAGAGTCTGTGTGATGTGCTTCCTGGGTGGTTCATATCTCAGAATCCAGGCCTTTAAGCAATTTCTTGAACCCAGTTTTCTCCACTATGAACAGGGATTGCAAATTCCAGTGCAATCATTTCAACAAGCAGTCGGTCTATTTGCATCTTTTTAATTGAATCTCTCCTGTAAGGAACAGCTTGAAACAAAGTGCCATTGATTGATGACTGCTTGGGCTGTTTGCTTCGGCTTGCTGTGCGCCATCCTTTGCCTTTGCCGTCTTGCTGGCGGCAGAGATGTACACGATCCAGCCAGGTGTTTCAACATATTCGTAGTGTTTGACGAATATGCAAATGTTTTTGCACAGCAAACATTTTACCTTTGCCTCACCCTCTTTTTCTAAATGCTCCCACATAGAGCTTTTCCGTGAAGCCATTTCTTTGATCCAATCAAGCTTGAAGGAAAAGCACGTAAAAACGGAAGAAAAAAGAGTAATCTCCCCCGGGCACAAACATTATGTGCCTGTTTAAAAATCAGGATGTGTCGATCTTTTTCGAAAAAGAATCAATTCGATTCTGATACCTCAAAGGTCTCGAGTATCGAGTATCCGGTATCGACATCGGCCCAGCATTACCTACAACACTTGACTTGAGCCTACAAAGTAAACAAAATGGCAAATAATTAATTTCTTGGTATTTGCCTCACTGCTACATTGATTACTTGTGCGGGATGGCATCATAAAATGCATGATAATCTTCTGGGATGACAGTTTTCATGGACTGGAGATGGTCAAATTTAGATTTCTCAATTTTCAACCTTGCTGTACACAAAGATGCAATATTTCACTTGTTTGGTATCAGAAAGAAATTATTTCAAATGTGATGATGTAATATTATCCTATTTTCAATTTGAATTGTCTTCTAACATTATTTCAAAATAAACTTACCGTGTAGGACAGCAAACATGAAAAAATAAAATGCTGGTCTTGGCCTTTTGAGCGAAGGAAAGCACGTGGTCGACCTACACGGATTGGCTCTCAGTTTCAGAGTTACATGCCTTGGTTTTATGACATATTTGGGACTTTCCAATGCTATATTTGGCACACTGTGTAATTTAAAGTCGAGAGAAGATATATCCATGCTTTTGGTTTTTTTAAAGTTGTTCAACTTTCTCGGACTTGCACGGTTTGGCATTTTCACCGACGATATATATTATATGTATTGCGGCACGCGAATCACGAACACGAAATAGTCAAATTCACAGCTATCTCAAACTCTTTTCTAAGTCTGTTTTTAATTTCTTTATTTTCTTTGTGCCAGCAACACCCCTTTCTTCAACATCAACACGGAAATCTCGAACTACTGAACTCCTATAAGATGGAAACAAAAATATTTTATACAATGCTTTAAATCTTAGAGAATTTTACACAGGAACAGAGTTCAGAGGTATGAGAATAGCCACTTTGTCCTCTTGACCATTGACGGCAATGTGGATATAGAAAAGGTGTGTGTGGCCTGGGGAGGGGGTGTTCATGCTATACACTTTGTCATTTTGTTCTTTGCCTTGTCAAAGGCATATCTTCTTGAAAAGCAGTTAGCTGTTCAGTGCAGTTATGTGCTGTTTAACCCTTTGCCCCTCACATCTTCTGCCAGTGGATAGCCTTATTTACTCAGGTAAAGGGAAATAACTCCGTCAAAATAATAGGTCCCATCTTTTTAAAAATTCATATTTAATTCAATTTTTGTCCAAATCACATAAAACTCACATTGTTTGTAACAAGAAATAAACAAAGATCAGAAATGTATATACTGTGTATGTGTTTTGATTATTTGAAAACTAAAAAAAAAAAAGGAAAATTATGATAAAATTTGAAAATAATACATACAACTCTGATTGTACAGTTCATTATATCTTAATTTCTGAGTTCATTGTGAAAGGCAGCAAAGCAGAAGTCCTGACATAAATGTACTTGGCACAGAATACAACCAAAAACAGTTTCAGGCACACGGTTTGTTTTTGGGTTTTTTTGTCTTCCGTCCAGTTTTGCGGCACCACATGCAACACTTTTTTCGTCCATGAAGTTTGATGACAACATGTTCAGATGGATCACTTGCTGAAAGTCCAGACACATTCACGGCATCTGTCCGTCTTCTCTTCCTGGATGAGTTTCCATTAACATGAGTCATCAGTATACTGAGACGGAAGTCAAGATGACACATTTTGTTAGCCGTGTTGCTTTTCTTGTATACAATCCAAGCGTTGATGATTGAAACTTGTAAAAGACACCACACAGAGGACCTCCACTATTTCTTGGAACGGCGCCTTACTGGGTAGTACGAACGAAGTTGGTCATGTAGATCGACCCTCCCATCGACTTGTTGTTGTAATCCAGGATGGGGAGGGGGATCTCTCTTCTCCACGGGACCATTCTGCCGTACCTATGGTCAGGTTGCTGGCTGTAGACAGGACAGTGACAGTGACAGGCCTCTTGTCTGTCCAGTGTGTGGCAACCAAGTTACCTCTTTGCATAAATTTTGTTGTGCTCTCTTCTCTTTTTTCTTTTTGGACAATTCTTTTGGCCAACCTTTTCTCGATATTCTGATCGTTGAACACGAGTAAGTTCCTTGTAAAAAGGAGATCAGATGCGAGCTTGACGCTCGAGAAGAAGTTATCATAATAGAAATGATGTCCTTTATCCAAATATCTGTCTCCCAGTTTCGTTATGATATCATGACCGAGACCATTGGGTCCCAATGTTGATTTGCCAGTGTAAAATTTGAAACCAGGAGGTAACCACCAGTCCTTGGGTCAGCAGCACACCAAACTTTCACTCCCCAGGAGTAGGTTTGCCACGGATATACTGCTTGAAGTACGGCCGGCCTGTAAATTGTATCACGGCCTCGTCGAAGCTGATGTCACGTCCAGGGTGATAAGGCTTTAGATTGACTGACAACAGCAGCCAGCAGTGGATGAATTTTGAATAGAGGGTCCTGTTCAGGGTGACCCCTTGGATGCGCTGCCCGTACTGTCGTTTATTATATGGAAGTACTGGCTAAGTTTTTCATAGCGCCCTTCGTTGTAACTTTTGCAACAGCTTCGGTGCACAAAAGTGGATGCTCGGAAAAAAATAATGGGCGTAATGTGGCAGTCTCTTTATCCCGAAATAAATCTTCAGATAGAAGAAATCCTTTACATCTGAACTTGAACATGGCTGCCATATTTCATCGATTTTACCCTTCTGCTCTTGCATTTGCTGAGCATACAGTTATACGACAAATCATCTTCACAGATGTTGTCAATCAATGGTGTCCGGAAAGAGCTCTTCATGCACAAAAGTGTCCAATTCGATTATTTACCTCCAACAAGTGAAGCTTTGAAGCAACACATTTACAGAGCAGCATACCAGGGAGGAATCATCTGGGGACAAACCCTTGAACAGAACGCTAAGCTACCCTCTCCAGAGGATTGGGGCTGGGATAAAACAATGGTAGAGAGTTGGACTATACACTGGACAACAAATCTAAGTCCAATTTCAGATGTGTGCAAAGAACTTTGTAAGTGCTCTTGTAAGAAAAATTGCAGTGGGAGGTGCTCTTGTAACAAATCAAACCTTCAATGTACTTCTAATCTATATGTAGCTGTCCCTGCCTCCAAGATGATTTGAGGTAGCTAATTATAGTAAGGAAGCAAAATTATAAAAAGTGATATAACTCGTTTGAATATCATAACGAGACGATATTTCGTGTGTAAAATAACAATACAATGCGCAACATCTTTTATTCTTAGAAACTTATCGAATTCTGCTTTTGTCATTTGATAATGTTTGTGGTAATTTCCATAGTTTTGCCAAAACTTAAAATTCTACCATATTTCAGGGGCAATAACTCTGTCAAATATGAAATTGTTTTGGTGAAATATTGCATGTAGATGTCAAATATGCTCATCAATAACTTTCCTTCTTTGGTGTATATAGAAATATTAATACTTTTGGAGATAACTTCTAAAACATTTTAATACAGCAGCCATCTTGGATTATAGACGTAAATTTTACAAGGGCCACAACTCTTTTGGTTTTCTATTAATCGTTGTAAATTTTCACAAACATGTGTTACAAAAAAAAAATTCTTTAATTTCTCCTCTTTAATGTTTATAGAAATGCCAATATTTTTTAGAGATAATTACACTTTTTGTAAAATATGACGGCCATCTTGAATTTTAGGCGGCCATTTTGATTCCCAGGGTTACATTTTTTCCCACGGAAATATGTCCGGTCTGACCGTCGGGCATTAGTAGTGTAAGGTAACAAAAAACGACGATCCACCAACACCGAAACCCGACGTCCCGGAGCCGACTTTTTAGGAAGAACGTGTTCATTTCACGCCGTCCGTCGGGCGAAAGGGGAGACAATTTTATAGGGTTTTTCCTATACAAATCATTTCCCTTTTCCCGCCACATGTCTATTAATAGCATTTTTGCAAATCTCAAGCGGTGGACTGGAGGATGCATTTCTCAGAACTTGGTCTGTTGACTATGGATGACGAAGCATTGATTCTTTGCGTACACCATCGATCGTCTATTTACAACAAGAAAGACCCGCTTCATCACAACAGAGACCACATTTAGAAGCAGTGGGAAGCTGTTGCTCAAGATATGAAATGTGAAGATCAGTAGAAGCCTAAATTCATAACACTGTTAATTTTGCCCTTTTTAATCTCACTGTCGTTGGCGCTGTTGATGTTGTTGTTGTTGTTCATTTGTTGTGGTTGTTGCCGCTGCTGCTGCTGTTGCTTGATAATGATGATGATGATGATATTCTAGATTGTGGTGGAGCTATATGTCGTATGATGATTTAAATGATAATGTACCAATAAGACACAATAGATCAAGTGATTTTCGTCTTCAGTGTCTTATTTTTTATTCTAATGTCCTTCCGACGTTTCTTCTTTTCTTCATCCTTTCCATCTTTCATAATCCTACCCCCCCCCTACCTACACACCTTTTCCCGAATTGTCCTATCACTCTTTTCTAATGCACAACTAGAAGACAAACTTCATTCCATTGTGACTTGGTCTATTCGATTTGCATTGAATAAAACTTGGTCAGACTGTTGCTTACATATTCCACAATGCACTCAAATTAAATCAAGATGTTAGTTTGCCAGTGTACGCTTCCTGTTGGCGATGTGAAATAGTTCATCAATAAATTTCTGACGGCTTTCCCGTTTCTAGTTTGTCTACCAACAGATCTTGCTGTGGTGGCCACAAGAGTTGAATCGGTGTCATCATCATCACCGACTGTGCCCATTTCTTTTATTCTATCCGGTTCCCTGTTCTGAATATAGTTGTAAAGAACGCATGTTGCTTTCACAATGTCAGTAGCAAAATCCACCTGGACTTCAATTGGTTTTCTTAAAATCCTCCACATGCTGGACTAAACACCAAAAGCACACTCGATTTGCTTTCTTGCCCTAGAAAGCCGGTAGTTGAAAATGATTCCGGCAGATATCTAGCAATTCATGGAATGAACTTGGTTTCATGCGGAAATATTTTATGAATTGTTCACTGTCTTGGATGAGTTGTGGATATAGGTGGTGAAACTCACCAAGAGATTTCCGCTTTTGTTGTACGAGATGGACCCAAAATCGTCTTGATGAGCTATTGTGCCTTCGTATCCTTCTTCTTAGCCACAATAACAACAACAATTTTCTTCTCCTGCTACACGCCATTTTCTACAAATGCCTGTTGTCTGACCGTCAGATTCCGCTGGCTGTATGGGTGGCACAGCCGGCAAAAAAACGTCGGGTCGGGTCTGACGGTCGGGCCCGACGCCGGTGTGGCTCTAGCCTCAACCAGAGGAACAAAGAAAGAGAACGTCATAGGAAATTGAGGGAGACTGGGAGGAGGGGGAGGTGGAAAAGGAGGGGGTAAGAGAAGAAAAGAGAGGTGGGGGGGGATTTGAGAGCAACACACAACTTGTCAATCGGGGAAGCAAACATTTCCTTCCTGTCATAGTCTCCCGAAAGACACAGATCTCATGAGACAAAACAATTAAATGCTTGCAGCAAGCATAATCTGCCTCTGTACATCAACGACTGCCACCTTTGATCAGCTAATAAATAAGCCCTA